>JAHZND010005416.1:0-25323 GCA_027744115.1 Acrocyrtus sp. NNG-2020
GGGCCTTCTCATCACTTTTACGTAAAAAAATCTTTCCTTAAGAGTGGACCTACTTAAACATTTTTTAATATAAATGGATACATAAGTAGTATGGGTTATATGGGTTATGAGTAATTCAAGGTTAACTGGTTTGGGGAGTGCTTTTTATTGGTTGATAGAAAAAAAGAGAAAGTTAATGTGGTGAAGATATAAAAGAATATTTTTTATTGTTTACTGTAATCCCGTCAATGTAAAGGCGAAACTATAGACGCATAGGGTGTAGCAATTTTCATGACGCAACAATAAAAAATCATGCGCGTTTTTATAAGGCAACAATGAAAAAAAATCATGCGCATTGTAATGAGGGCTTATGTGAAGCTTGGGTAATAGGAGTGAACAAAGTAATGATTTTTCTGTGCGCTCTTCATGTAGTGTGTGCTCTCTGTTGGGCACACAGGCACATCAACGCGGCAAAAAACATGTTTCACTTTCCTGTATTACCAAATCCAAGTGATATAATAAATTGTAAAAGATATATACCTACTATAAGACATTATAAATGCATTGGCCTGTGTTTCGTTGCAAGGGTAAAATCCTGGCCTAGATATGATATGCATGCATTTTCATGCAATAGCAAAACTGTACATAGGTCAGGGTCCTCTTTGCAACAAACACTGGCTTATTTCGTAAAATAATTACTAGCCTAGTAAAAATTTTAAAAATTAGTTAAGTAATATTTTGTGCATAACTATAATAAAGAATAATAATATTCTAAGAAAATTTTTTGTTGCAAAATTTAATGTAAAAGAGAAATTTGCAATGTCCTTCGTATTTCTCCATTTCCTTATGAAGAAAGCCAAAATGAATTTTTCCAGTTGCATTTTCCTTTGCATTCAACTTTCTTATTAAAAGTGAAAATCGGCAAATGTTAAAGGCTGCACGGGCACTAAGTGGGTAGAGTTGAGTAGACTTTACATTCTAAAAAACGGTAAAATTTCATTTTGCCATTTTTTACATTTTAAAAAAATAAAGTGGTAACTAGATAATAATACTTACTGCGGTGGTGCAATTGAAATCAGTTGGAACAGTGAAATTAAATAGCAAATGGAATCGGTCGGAACGACTACCTTTTCCTTTTCCAATTTTCTCACCACGGTAAATGGTCTCAGTTTTCCGTGCATCAAATGAAATTGAAAAATTTGATGGGGTAATTTGACCAGTCCGTATTTCATCATCTCTCTTAATGTTTTCAGTTTTCTTTTCAGTGTCTGAACGGGAGCTACTTTTGGGGGCAGCCACGTCAACTTTAATTGGCATCGGATCCACTTTTGGGACTTGCAACACGCTTTCAATCTGCTCCTGCAAGTTAAAATTAAAAAAAGATTAACTTGAACTGCGTACCACAACCTAAGTAATGATGATGGGTTTGGTAAGCTCTGTAAAAGTTACCTCTGCAAGGGGAGATTGTGTAACGCTGCCCTGCTCTCCGTTAGACCCGTGTTTTGTTTTTTGTACAGGGGAAAAAACCAGTTTTCTAGCAGCGTCCATCAAAGTCTGGTTTACCTGGATTAAACTCACAGTACTGCTACGCACATGGTCACTTTCATGTACAGTCTTTGGTGTTAGATTTACAGTGTCCTGAGCTTTTTGGGCTGGATTAGAGTCGTTTTGGGGAACGCTGCTCGCATTGTTTGCACTCACTGATTTTCTAATTTCCGCATTTGTATGCAGAGTGGCTACAGGTAGCCTTTCTTCTACAACAAAAGTAGGCAATTCAGCAACAGTAGCAAATGTTGGAGCAGCATCCAATTTAATTGGAGTTGCAGCTGCATCTGAAATATGATAATGCAATACTTAGTAAATTTCAGACGAAACGGTATTAGGGTTGAAAGTAGGTCAAAGACTTTTTCACAGTTCAAAAAATATTAACGCACCTGGAAGACTTGGTTCAATTTTCAAGCATCGGCTTGCCCTGGTGACCACCTTGTCAAAATCGCTGGACATAAACTCCTTTTTTGTAATGCAGGCTGTTTTCCCATGATGCACAAAAACACAATTTTTAATTCCAAGGCAACTTTTACATTCAGTTTCCAGTTTACAAGTCTCGTCTTTAAGTGCACACATGCACAATTGCGCAGTAAAGAGCAGAAGGAAGACGAGCTGAATTTCCATTTTAGCGTAATTAAAAATTAACTTTTCAAAAAACTGAAGCAAACACAAGATGGTTGGCCATGGCTCATATGCCAAATACTGACTGTCCAGCAACCAACTCTTGACTTGTACAGAGAGAGGCGCTTTCGCTGGGAATATAAATTCGGGCAGCGAGCTTAGCTAATCTTAGTTTGATTCGAGGCGAGAGTGAAGAAGAAGAAATAGAAGAAAACGAGTGGTGATACTACAAAACGTTTGTCAAGATTGTTTACTTAAAAGTGCAAGTGCACTCTGTGGGTATTGTGCAACTTTGCCGTCACGCCTGCCTTCCTATCACCGTTTGCTGCGACGTAAAAGTGCAAGGTATGCGTAAACATAGTGCGAATATTTCCAGTGTAGCATTACGAATTAGAAAGTTTTTTTTAGATTGACAAATCGTTTGATTATAAAAGTTGATTCTAGCGCTCGCGCTTTTCTTGGAAAGGGACTAAGAGTTCAATTTTCAAAGCGTCAACCATATCAAGAACGGAAAAAACGAGGATGAATTCGCACAAATTTGTAAGTGTTTTTAAATTAGTTCATGAGTCTTTATTATCTACTATATTTTTCTTTAGTCTTTCAACATTTCATTCTTTAATTCATCAAAACAAACTGCTTAACTCTCTGACATAGCGTCATAAAACTAAAATAGTTGACGTACTAGAATCGATTAAACACAAAAAACAATTCATATGCATTTCAATATTACGTCATCGTCAACCCAAATAATTAAGTCTCCTAAATAATCATCGTAAATAATATATTAAATTACAAATTATTGGCTAGCATAAATTTAATTTGTACCATTTGATAAGCGTTTTAGTAGATTTTGACGGAGAAAAATTCAAACCTGCAGATAGAAAAGTATTTTTTTTTACAATTTTTTCCAAAAAAATTAATGCGTAGCTAAAAATTGAAATCTCTAAAGAAAAAAAACTTACTCGATCTTCAGCAGTTTGTTGCTCCCTTTCTCTCTTTTCTCGAATGCGGACACTTTGACGACGAACTGGCACATCTTCTTCTTGCTCTTGTCGAGAATCTTGAGCAGTAATGGCATCATTAAGCCTTACTCGAACATTTTGAAAAAAGTCGAGTGGAACTTCTGGTGGAGGCATGACATCAGCTTCAGGTGGAAGGGCTGGCTCGTTCACAACTGCGTGTAGGGAAACCAACTCCATTTCTTCGTTTTCTTGGGCGTTGTCTTCATTTTGGAGAATTCTGCCTCTGGCTGGTCCTTCTACTTGCTCATCAGCAGCTTGAAGGTCTTCCTCCAACGGCGCTTCGATCCTATCCACTTGATTTTCGGAAAAGAGACAGGAACAATATTTTCGAAATGCTGCTATTATGACAGCAAGAATCAAGCAGGCGGTACCAAGAATTCCCAAGAGACTGTAGAGTGCAATAAGCCAGCCCGATGTGCCTTCTTCAGGATGTGCAGTAGTGGTCAGGGGTGGAAAAGTGGTAGGCGGGGTGGGAACAAAAGCTGTTGTAGTAGCACTGGTGGAGGTTGTCTTGGACGTAGTTGGCTTGAAGGTGGTGGTTGTTGGTCCAAGACAAAAAGTAGAGTTCCACGGGTAAATAATCTCCTTTATGGGACCTTCGGCAGGAAAAACATCAGAGGCACAAAAGACAACGCCATCCTCCAAAACAACGAATCTGCACATCCGGCCTGTGCAGTAGGAACAGGGCCAGTGCCAGTTGCACTTAAAACAATAAACAAAAACATATTGAAATGAATTATTTTTCCCCTAGAATATCATTAGTTTTAAAAAGAGTTAGCTCAACATTTTTGCAACTTACCTTTAAAGTCACGTCTCTTTTATTCCTTTCAAAAGAAACCAATATTCCCGAGTAGAGCAAGACCACACAAAACAACAAAATTGCACACTTTTTCTTCCTCATCTTTCTCTTTTCAATCTTTAATCTTGATAATTTTAAATTTCTCGTCTTATATTTTTGAAATTATCAAAAAAAACAACTTGGACAAAATCAACAAGTGAAAAGTAGGACTTGAAAAGTAAGAGTTTTCCTGCTACTGCCAACTTCCAATGATTAAAAACAATATCTGTCAGACTCGAGTATCCGACGAAAAATTTGACTCCATGTATACCTAGCTACAAACGCATGTGCAGTATTGGTACAGTACTGCAATACTTTACACTGAAACACTGCTGTACACGCATGTGCTGAAATAATAAGTAAAAACAATATACGACGAGCACAACGACAGAAGAACACGATCTTGAGAAAGGAGCAGACTACTTAAGCTACTCTTCTCTACTTTACTGGTTGCTACACAGGTATACATACTAATGCTATGTCTAGGCTACTCTGCTCAAGCAAGCGCTGTGTGGCAGATCACTCGGCTTTGTTTAATTCTTGGCTTCCTTATGTGAATAAGACTTTTATATGAATGTAAAAGAGTTTATGAAAAATGATTTTTTGTATTTTAGAATAATCCGTTTATCTATCATGAGGCAAATGTCCATCATGATTATCAAGTATCTTCGGACGAGGCAGAACTTTCTTCTAGCGACGAGGAAATTTTGGAAGAACTCGAATACCAAAACTTTATCGAGGACATTGGAGAGCTCAGTGAGGCAGAGTGGGACAACCATTTTTTCATACAATCTTCTTCTCCAGAATCTGTGAGGGAGGCAGGTGTAGAGCCTTTACCAGTAGATTCCAGTGACGAAGGAATCTCGAGCACTGGGAGCGATTACGATAAGGATGAAAGTTCAGATGATGATTCTCCTGCCATGGGGGTAGAAATCGTAACTGGATGGAATAGAAACCATCAAACTCCAACTCCGTATCCGCACTTTTCCCCAATTTCATCCGATGAAGAAGACGAAGATAATAAGGCAAGTATGCTTAGTTTAAGCCAAAAAAATTTTCAAAGTTTTTTTCAAAATTTTTAAGTATTCATATTTTCATAATGAAGGGTTACAAAGAAAATCCGGGGTCTTTTCCCGTAATGCTAAACAACGAATCAAGGCCAGAACTTGTTGATCTAGTGTCAGATTCCGAAGTAAGAAACAGGCTATTGTTTTAGAAACAGGTTTCTGCTATTATTTTAGTATGTTACTGAACCCAATCTTTTCTTATATCAACAGGAGGAAAGTAAGGATGACACAATTCCAGTTGTAAAAGCAGAGTCGGAGGCAGTCGGCGAAATGCGCAACCGCAAGCGTCCAGCTTTTTCAGAGGTTTATGCAGACAGCGAGACGGATGATGCCATCGGATCACCCAAAAGGGCCAAAACTGAAGATGAAGACTCAATGCAAAATCCAGAAGCAAAGGAACTTGAGGACATGTATAAAGCATTTATTGAAGCTGTTGCCCAAGATGTTTTTAAGATATTTTTGGTCAAGATTCTTTCCGCTTTCGGTTATAACTTGAACATTTAACAATTGCTAACATTACATTCAAGCTCTCATTTTGATTCTCACTTGTATACTATAAGTAGTATGGATTTAGGAAAAAGTATTCTTTATAAAAGTATTTTAAATTTTGATAAAAATACAAGCCTACGTCTAGTTTTGACATTTCTATGTAAATAAATGTGCCACTTTTAATAAATGTACCAAAGTATGTACAGTGTATTCTACTTGACATTATCCCTATGTCATAGCGCTCGGTTCCAAATACTGCCAATACTACGCTATGAAGACGAAAATTCTCTTTCTTTTGACATATCATTTACCACCGTATCTGCAAAGTGGAGCTTGCGCTTTCGGATTTCCGATACTGGTTGTGCATCAAGAGACAGGTTTCATAAATGGTTGAAGACTAGTCCCTTACTTTTAAAGTAAATATTTAAATTGACATTCTTCCTATGTCATAGTCATCGGTTCCAAATACTGACAGTACTACGCTATGGAGAAGAAAATTCTCTTTCATTTGACATATCATTTGGCCCTACATGTGTAAAGTGGAGCTCGCGCTTTTGAATTTCAGATCCGGGTAGTGAATCGAGACAAGTTTCATATGTGGTTGACGGTTAGTCCCTTTCTTTGCAGAGTGAATATCGAAATTGACATTATTCCCATGTCATAGACCTCGGATCCAAATACTGCCAATACTACGCTATGAAGACGAAAATTCTCTTTCATTTGACATATCACTTGGCCCTGCATGTGTAAAGTGGAGCTCGCGCTTTTGAATTTCAGTTCCGGGTTGTGAATCGAGACAAGTTTCATATGTGGTTGATGGTTGGTCCCTTTCTTTGCAGAGTGAATATCGAAATTGACATTATTCCCATGTCATAGACCTCGGATCCAAATACTGCCAGTACTACACTATGGAGACGAAAATTCTCTTTCTTTTGACATATCATTTACCACCGTATCTGCAAAGTGGAGCTTGCGCTTTCGGATTTCCGACACTGGTTGTGCATCAAGAGACAGGTTTCATAAATGGTTGAAGGCTGGTCCCTTACTTTTAAAGTAAATATTTAAATCGACATTCTTCCTATGTCATAGTCCTCGGTTCCAAATACTGCCAGTACTACGCTATGGAGAAGAAAATTCTCTTTCATTTGACATATCATTTGGCTCTGCATGTGTAAAGTGGAGCTCGCGCTTTTGAATTTCAGATCCGGGTTGTGAAACGAGATACAGTTTTTATGTATGGCTGAAGGTTGGTCCTTTTTTGACAGAGTGAATATTTAAATTGACATTCTCCCTGTGTCATAGTCCTCGGTTCCAAATACTGCCAGTACTACGTTATGGAGAAGAAAATTCTCTTTCATTTGACATATCATTTGGTCCTGTATGTTTTCAACAGAGCTCGCGCTTTGCGGAATGGGTTTGCAGTGGAGGTTCCAGGGTTTCAGATTCTGGTTTGGGTTCATAGAAAAAGGGGTAACTTTTGTTAAATCCTGCAACGTATCTACTCAGGTCCAATCTATTTAAGACCTTTTTGTTTACCAAATATTTACACACTTGTAAATTGGAACTGCGAACTTGAAAAAAACTTTTGTAAATATCAATCTCCTTGGTGAGCGATTCCAAATAGTCCAAATCTGTTACCAAATTCCCTGCATAATTTGGTAGACTTGGAGCAACAGATTTACTGGCCTTGCACGTGCACTTTGATTGGTTTGGACATTCACATTTATACGTTAAATGATAGGAACGAGACCCCACAGCTAAAAATGACTGTATATTTGTGCTCAAAATCTTCAGATATCCAACTTTATCAGCATTCGCATTTGAGTACAAAAAGTGAGTAGTTGGAAGACGGGAGCAGTCTAGATAATTTTGTATGCTTTTAAGCCTTTCAAGAAATTGCTCACATTCCGTGTAACATAAATAACTGTCTGTACAATGCAATAGTAATTCTAGTGGTCCTAAAGTTTTTACAAGTTGCTTATAAAAAATCAAATAAACGTTTAGTCTGGCATGTTCAAGAACTACAAAATACTGGAGGCTGGGAAAGTTATACAATACCGATCTTTTGTTATGTGATACTAAAGTAAGATTTTCAGATAGTATGCTGAAATCACGAAAAGAGTGTAGCGCAGACTGGTGTAAAAATTCGGATCTTGTCATGCATAGTCTACTATTTAACATATTATTGCAATTTGGTTTCAGCCGACCACTTAGTATATTTACTGACAATTTTAACATTTTCTTTTTAAAAGAACTTTTTGCTTCCCTTTTTAATTGTAAGCAGCGGCTAACAAAATTCTTTAAGTAGGGTTGAGCCTCGCACACTAAAATTTTATTGATTTTAAGTAATTTTAATTTCATTTCCAGATAAAACAATAATAACGGACCAAATACAACGTAATTTGTGCGGTTACCAAAACAGAATAAAAGGCGCTTGCTATTTGGTAGAAAGGAACCCGTGCCTTGAATTAAACCTTTTTGGTAATCTGATAGCATTTCACTAGTCACTGGTAGCTGTACGGGAGCCAATGGAAAATGATAAGTTGCCTGGACTGCTTCTGTTGGGTACTCCAAGTCAACATTTAAAATAAAACACATGTTTGGATAGTTTGTTATATTGGCCAAGTCAAAATTTTGACATTCAGAATCTGTCAGCCAATGGTAGTTCCGGTATGGAAGTGGTTGCTGAAGAGATGCCCCATAACAGGAATTAATGTCAGCCTCAAAGATTACTCCTGGACGTTTACCGGAAATATTATCTTTGTTGGTTGATTCTTTCCAATTGCATGTGATAAAGCTTCCGCCACCTCTAATTCCTTGTTCGACCAACTGCACAATGTCAGTGCATCTAATAAATTGCCATTCTGCTCTGGAAGAAAATTGACTACAGTCGTAAATGAAGGATGAATAGGTTACATTATGAGAAGGAGAAAGTCCAAATATGTGCATGCTAGAGTTTAAGAAGTACACATAGGCATCAGCAAGCAAAGCGACACGAAGGTTTAAAACTCGAAATTTAAACTCTTTCATAGATCCAGAACCTAACAGCTCGTACAGTTTAGTGAATTTTAAAAAAATTTCATCAGATATACTGTTGTTGGTTGCATGATCCTGGAACCAGCTCTTTTGTATACAACCTTCATTGTCGTCATTTAAAACCGGGAAAATTTCTGGAATCGTTTCAACCATTAGGGCTACGTTGTTGATATTGGGAAGTTGTGACATGGTAAACTTAAAGGGGGTATAGTCAACTGCACCTTCACAGTTTTTAACAGAACTTATGAGATCGGAAAAGCTTTCGTTTATAAAATTTTTAAAATCAATAAATGTAATACAATTATTCAAAAACAGCGCTGTGTAATTTTCACTGGTTTTTGCGAGAACTCTAACTTTTGGAACTAAAGCGGAAGATAATGATCTCAAAATGAATAAATGGTGCAAAGTACTTGAATTAAAACCCACAACTACAAGCTTAGGCTTTTTTACAATGTTTAAATTGCACATTGTGCAAATAATTTCTACGTAAGAAGGAACTTCTCTAGAATGATGAAAACACTTTTTCCGTAGTTCACTGAAGGGACGCAAGCAGTATGGGCATTTTTTAGTAATTCTGTATAAAATCTTATCTCTTCTGCTTATTTGATATGGTGGGTTTGCTTCCTTGATATATGAATAAGCTTTTGCTGCTATGTAAATTATTGTGTTAATAAAATGAATCAGTGGATTTTCCCCAGTGTAGGTTGATTCGTATAAAATTCCATGACAGGAAATGAGCATTAACGAGTAGCCACAAACCTCAAAATTACTGTGGAGTGCTGTACTAGATGTATTAAATTGCCCCAGACGATCCTGCGATAAATTATTTTCTCTCACTTGAAATTCGTAAATGGCATAGAAAGGTAGCGGAAGTCTTTGATATAGTTTTTTAAACTTGAAGTATGGTGTAGACTCGTTTACAAACTTATACTTTAGCTGAAAGAGTACTCGGCAGGACTTTAAGTGTTCTTCAATCGTAGTAGGGAAATTACCTAAACAGTATTTGCAGAGATGTAACCGATTGCACCCCCTGTACAAAAATTTTTCAATGTCATAAATGCAGATATAATGATATTTATTTTGTTCATGCAAACTATCTGTAAAATTTGAATTGTAAACAAGCAACAAGTTAACTTCGTCCTCGTATTCATTATTACTAATGTAAACTGGGTACACATAGGCATCTTCACTTTCATAAACTCGAATGCTAAGGCGATTCAATTCTTCAAAGGCTGGAATGGCTTCCAACTGCACTGCGCCATCAAAGTTTGAGAAATTTATCCTGCCACTTTTCTCCAATGCTTTAATGTGAGGTTCGTAAGTGATTCCACATAACATTTTTTTTCGCAGGTTACTCCGTTGACTGTAATTCAATTGAGAATACGATTTGCCAGGTTGGCTAGGTAGTTCTATAAAATTACGTCTAAGAGCATGCGTGACAGAGACCTGGAAACAGTTTGACTTTGTACCAGTATCTATACAGCAGAGACCCTTTCGCTTTGCCAAATCCGGAGGAACGCTTACACATCCTCTCGGTTTTATAAGTTGTAACTGGATTATGCGCACCTGAAACGAATCAATATCTTGCAAAACATTTCCGGAAGCGCCCTCAGCAAATGCATCCAAAAAGGCTTGCAGAAAATTTTGAGCATACTGCAGAGTATCCAGAAAAAAAGCCTTGTGCAAAATTCTGATGAATGTTGATCTCAAATAACGAACGTTTATTTTCTTTTCCTGCAGCTGCAAAATATTACATTTTAAAATAATCTGATACTTTAATGTTTTAAAGTAACTTAAATAATCCGCAACCAGCTTTTCTAACGGTTCTCGTATCGTTTCTATGGCTGAAGCAATTGTAATAACAGGAGGCCTGTACTCAAATTCATACACGGTTGCCGTTCCCTTGTGCGCAGACGATATTAATTTAAACGGCCCCAAATTCAACGATTCTGGCCGAAAGGGAAGATTCTGAACTGAGGCGGTATCCAATTCTGAACCTCCTTGCTGTATACACGTATGGGTTGCCACATTCTGTACGTAGGTTTGGCAGTGAAGGCAGGCGTGAATCTCACAATGGGCTTCAAAGTCCCTTGATCTAAACGTACTAAAGTTACAATTTGGAAACTTACAAATCAATTTTCTTTTGAAACAAATATACCTATCTTTGCCTAATCTTTTGTTTGGATTCATTTTTAAAAAATACGTAAAAATTTGTTGCTGCTCCTGCAAATTCTCAAGTAGTACTGATGAAGATTATTCAAGTCTTCTTAATTTAAATGCATGTATCCACATAAAACCCAGAATGTAAAATATCTTGCCTGGCAACAGAGGACACCTGCCTGTCTGTAATGGGAACGCAATCAAGTGGGATCCAGAGACCGCGATCATTATTTATCCAATATGGTTGTTGCTCCATTAGTATTTCTGGAACCAGTTTCCCTTCCTCCAGTCCACGATTAATTTGATTGCTTAATGGATTTTCAACCACCTGTCTGACCTCATTTTCAGAGACCAGGTGCTTTCCCACGGCATGTAATACTGTGTACAAAGACACTTCTGCATTGCTGCAAGCCAAGTGTCGACAAGGGTTGGTGAGAGGTTCTCTAGACATTTTATCAAATGTAAATTGGCCAAGTTGATCGCGCCGTAAAATAAATAATGGACATTTGTTTCCCAGATGCCAACTGTCGTTAGTTACAGGGTCCCCGTACATAGGTCTTCCAGATGCCGTCTTGGAAATCCAGTGCTTAGGCCGAAGAGTGTTTGTAGCTGCAGGTGTTAGGAAACCAGTTTTTATGTTTCTCAACAAAAAGTACTCTAATTCTGAAAATTCTTGGCATTGATCATGCGAACAGAACACTGTAAAGTAATGCAGGTGGTCACTGTAGGGAAGTACGTTGTTAGTGTTACTCTCAAGCAGAGAAATATAAAGCAACTTATAACCAGGGCAGTACTTTTTTCTCTTGGAGTGATCAATTGACTGGAGAATCAGTGCAGAGTCTCTCAATACGTCCTTCTTGTACAGTGCCATGATAAAACTGATGGAATCACTTGTGTGCACCACCTCTCTTTATATTGAAAGTTTCCTTGTATGACAGCTATTTAGAAAGCATACAACAGTGTTTTTTGAAGTAGTTGGTTTTTGAGAGTGCGACGGTTTAAAATAAAAATTTGGATCGACTGGCAACCATGGATTACAGAAGGGATTTGCGAGCATTGTTTAGAGTGGCAGCCTCTTTAGTGTCTCACAACCTTAGCTCCAGGTTCCTCTTCACGTGTTCCTGTGCTGCTGAAATTCAAGTTGCTCTGGGGAAATTTGATTCAACCTTGGATAGCATTGAGCAGTTACCAAAGTTAAAAGAGGAAAACAAATCGCAATGGCAAGGAATTGTAAAACAAGCAAAAAATCAAATGGAAGGTTTTTTAGATGTTGCAAAAGAAATTGTAAGTAAGTGCCGTCAATCAGAGACACTTTCTATTCAGTCAACATTTGACGTAATGTCAATTTTTTTGCATACAACTCTTCTTTGTATAGAATATATATGGAAAGATGAAGTAGCAATTACCCTGCCAATTTTACCAGAAGTGAACAACCTGTCTTTTATTAAAAATTTACGCAGCAAACTCACGGTACTGTTAGTGCTACCAACACCGATGCATGAATTGATTGAAAAGAGCCCAGAATCCTTTCTCGCAGTTGGCTTTTTGGAGCCCCCACCATCAACCCATTTAAACATTCAGGATTTTGTGGATGCTTGTGCAGCAAAATTAGCGACTTTCAACAGCACTACCGCAAAGGAAGATAGAGGACGACTTGACAAAATTAAGCCCAGTTTAAAATATCCGGAAGTCGACGGAGGATGCATGTACGATTCCGATTCTCCTATTTGGTCTTCCGAAGATGAAGAGTTTTCTTATGACAAGACAGGATTTACGAATCCTGCCAGGCTTTGGAAATCGGACATTTTATAGTTACAAATATGCAACATTTCATAATTAGCTATTTAGTTGCGTAACGGACAGCAGTGGAGATGAAAGTGCAAAAATGATTCCGGATACGTTTGATATGAAAATAAAATCAAACAGTTCTATTGTTGTTTTGGGTGGAAGTGGCAGTGGTAAATCAAGTTATATTCTTTCCAACTTTATTGAAAAAGCTGACAAAGTGTTTACAAAACCTCCTCAAAAAATCTTATACATATATACAGTGTATCAGGAAAAGTTTCGACTTTTTCAAAGCAAATTTCCTCATGTGGTTTTTACTGACTCACTAGATAATATAAAACAGCATATTGACGGGGAGCAACAAACTATTGTGATTTTGGATGACTGTCAGATGCGAATTACTAAGAGTAACGTAGTAGATGATATTGAATTTTTATTCCTGTGTGCGACAAACCATTGTAATTTAACTTTAATTTTGGTACTCCATTCATGGTTTAATTCGAAACTAAAGACTGCGCTATCGTCGTGCAGCTATGTATTTTTCTTTCGTCTGCGGGATCAATCTACTTTGGTTAACTTGAATAAGCAAAGCTTTCCTTACGAAAGAGGATTTTTGGTGAATTGTTATCGAAAAATTACTTCCAAAAGCTACACCCCCATGATACTAGATTTCCATTTAGCTTGTGAAAGTGCTTCGGTAAGAAATACACTTTTTCCAGGTCCAGATACTGAAATTTATTATCCGAGCTATGAAACGTTTAATTAGAAACGAAGCATTTCTTAAGGCATTTTTAGATGCAGGGACGGACAAGAAGCGAAAGCGTCTTTTGAAAAAGTGTAGCATTGATAACATAAAATGCTTATACGAGATTATTCTCAATGCCAAAACGTATTTGACATCAGAAGAAAAAACAAGTTTAAGTGCACAACTTTTATCTTTGGAAAGTGCTACAAAGAAAACCTTTTTAACCATTTCACGTATTCGAACAATATTAACTAAGCTTGCACCTGCACTGTATTCTGTACTATCTTATTTACTCGTACGATTGTTGCAGCTAGCATACGAAAGCACACAATGAGTAAAATTTACAAAATACTACCTATTGACCTTTACTATGAGGCACTGCAGTACATACCTAAGGAAGTACTTGCCAAACATAATTGGTTGACAAGCGAAGCTCACAAAACGACCGATGCACAACCAAACCCGCCCTCAGTATTGACCTCTCCATCGACAAGTAAAGTTGATAAACCCCGTTGGTTGACATTTGAAAATGAACGCAGAAAAAAGTAGTGAAACATTTGTTCATTGTTCATGCTCCTTTTGTAAGGCAAACAAGAACAAACTTTTACTTTATACACGTTGCCCCAGTTGCTTCAAAACTTCTTATTGCAATCGAATTAAAAGGGTTGACTATTGCAACCAGAAAAGAATCATTTCGTGCGGATTTTTGTGTGAATGTGGTTACGTAATTGCAATGCGAAAGTTTGAGCACAAGTGCTCGGCAGGAGAATGGGCTTTTACCAAATGTAACTGTCCTGTGTGCAAAGAGTATCACCGTCAGGAATTAAAGGGTACATTTTGCCCATCCTGTGGGCACAGCGAGCAAATGAAATTTATTAAACGTACTGATATTACACAAGAAGCCCGGGAAGTAACCCTAGGCTGGAAATGCCAAATTTGCTCAAAAATATGTAAACATTCTACCGATTGCTCCCTTTACAAATTTGGCAAGCTCCAAATTGGGAGATGATTAATAAATGTTACTACTTTTTTCTTCAAGGCTTTTGGCCTTGAAAAATCCATTTAGCAAAATGAACACTGTTTGGGAAAATGAAAAAATTGAACGTATACATCCTACGTTGTGTAAATGCAACTTTTGTCTGGATTATAATGGCTTTGACTGTATTCGAGTGTTTGACTGTGACAATTGTAAAAAGTTGACTTTTCACACCAAGTATATTCGAGCATGGTACCATAAACAGGAATACGCATATGCGTGCTGGGAAGTATGTCAAGAGTGCAAAAAAGAGTATCAAAGAGAAATTACTAAAATACGAATGTCAGATTTCAAAAAAACATTTTTGTATTGTTTTTGTGGCGAGTGTTCTACTATACCAAGTGCAACCAAAGTAGACTGGTGTCAAGGATGCAGCAGTCGTTGCTGGCTAATGCGGTCTGTAGTAGTTGATATATTTTACAATAAAGCTCTAAAGTACTGTGCCTTTGAGTGTTTTCGATGCAGGTACATGGAAAAAGTTGGAGAAACTCAGTTTAGGATTAGCCCACGCGGGCATTATAAGAGAGATACGGTACATAGATAGGGTTGAGAGTCGCGCCTGCTTTCGCCATTATCATGATTGAAGCGAGTGAGAGGAGTGGCCGGATTCATCCGTCATTGTGCAAATGTAATTTTTGTCTAAAGTACAGTGGATTGGATAACATTCGAGTTTTTGACTGTGAGAATTGCAAAACGTTAACATTTCATTCAAAATATATTCGAGCTATGTATCTCAAACACTGGTTTGGGTACGCTTGCTGGGAACAATGCCATGATTGCAAAAATGAATACGAAAGAGAGGTTACCAAACTAACCAAGTCGGATACAAAAAAAACATTTTTATATTGCTTTTGTGGTGAATGTGACTACCCTCGCACATCAATACAAACAGCACAAGCATGTCTAAATTGTGGCAGTATTTGGACAATTCGTTCCGTCATAGTTGATATATATAACGATAAAGGTTTAAAGTATTGCTCCAATTGTTGTTTCTACTGTGGAATGTCCATGGGAAAGTTGGGAGTGACTCAGTTTAGGATTAGCTCTCGTGGACATTATGTCAGAGACGAGATATATTCGTAGGGCCTATGTGCAACCACGTAACCCAGGAAGTTTTTCTGGGCTAAATGCATTTATGAAAAGTCGTAAACTGAAAAATGTTGCCAAGGTTAAGCAAGCATTGTCGGGTATAGACAGTTATACCTTGCATTTTCCCGTCAAAGCAAGGCATTACTCGCGTCCCATTTTAGTCAGCTCTATCGGAGATACATTAAGTGCAGATTTAATGGACTTGACTAGCCTGAAGCGGTTTAATTCAGGAGTAGCGTTTGTACTTATTGTAAATGACATTTTTTCCAAGCAAACTTTTTACGAACCATTAAAATCAAAATCTTCGCAGGCTGTTTCTTTAGCCTTTACCAAAATATTTAAAAGGTTCAAGTATCCAGTTAAGCGAATACTTGTAGACCGAGGCAGTGAATTTTCCGGAGAAACTTTAAAATTGTTTAAAAAACTAGGTATACATAGGTATTCTGTGCAGAGTATACGCAAAGCTTCGCCATCAGAAAACCGTGTTAAATATTTAAGACTCAAAATAGAGAGGTATCTAACGGAAACCAATTCGAAGCGATACATTGACGTACTGCCTGCATTTGAAAAAGCTTATAATGAGACTTTTAGTCCACTGCTTCAAATGGCCCCAATAAGGGTGACGCCCAAGAACCAAGATGAAGTTTGGCATAATATTTTTAAAAAGTATATAAAACCAAAGAATAAAAAATCTGACATTTTAGTTGACTCTCTTGTCCGAACAAGTCGGTATCGAACCGTCTTTACAAAAAGTGCAAAGGCAGGTTGGAGTAGTGAGATTTTTCGTGTAAAAAAAGTGAAGCAAAGTTTTGGTGTATTTTATTACTATTTAGAAACATTGGATAGTCCAGCTCTGGAAGTGCCAGGAACTTTCTACCGAAGTGAATTACAAAAGGTAGAGGATGGAGAATCGCGAGGATGAGGAGAGGAGTAGCTTCCTTGTAACGCTAGTTAGTAATCAGGATTATGACAATTTTGTCGAAAATACAGGCAGTATGTTTACTACTAGATTAATTCGTCCAATAATTGGTCGTTACAAAGCTGCGCTATTGAATATTACGTTTCAGAAAACGCCTGCGTCACATTCCGCAATAACCGAGGAGGATAGCCTCACAGAGAGCAATGTTGAAAGCAGTACTGAGCAGAATACAAAAAATACATTTTTTAGTAAAAATTCTACAGAAAATCAAATTTCATTTACCTACATTTCTGAACGAAGCATTCAAGTAGTTAATAAGCATGCTTCGGCAACTGCTTTTATTGAAGATGTAAATATTGCAATGGCAGCGGATAAAATAGAATTTTCTTTGCAACGGGTTTTGAAAGATGATAAGGTGTTTATACAACTTCACTACAATGACAGTTTAAAAAGTGGGAACAGAGTTGTTTTGCAGCCTGGCTTGGCAAAGGCTCTCGGTTTTTCCTACAAAGTCGCATATGAAAGTGGGACGTACGTAGGTACTGAGGTATGCGACGATGCCTACTTTGGGGCAACCTTTAAAATAAATGATGCCATTAATTTTGTGTTTCAAAATGACGAAAAGCTAATTGTGACTGTTGAGGAACCAGACTCTGATGGAGTGGAAGATGTCGTTGATGCGATAGAAGCCGCTTTTTTAGACTCGACACCGTCAGTTAGAATTGCCTTAATAGACCAGTTACTATGTTTGAGAATAAAACGAAAATTTGTTTCGCTCAAATTTTCTGAAAAATTGCTGCGGTATTTTGGAATAAGGCAAGGATATTCTATAACAGCAAGCGACGAAGCTTTTTTGCTTCCAGATAGGCTATTTCCGTTCCCAAAGTTAGGAGGCAACCCTGCCGAAGAGCGGCGTTGGAGAGAGCTCAGTGGTCAGTCTATGAAAAAGGTAATAGTTTGTAGCGACATTGTGTCTGCCAACCAAATTGGTACAAGGCAGTTTCCGTACATGCAAATTGTCGATATTCCTTTAGATGATAATGTTTGTAGCTACAATTTTGACAAACCAATTTATCTCGATATAAATAAGAGCGAAATTTTTGCCATAACAGTTAGTTTACTTTTGGAGACCGGGGAAGAGTATACAACCGGAAAATATCCTACAACTGCGACTATGCATTTTACAGCTGTTTAATGAAGAAATTGGTTTCAAAGTGCTACAAGAATTATTGCGTTTTAAAGAAAATGGATGTGCAGGGCGGAAGCGGTATAGGGTTAAATGAGCAAAGTTTTACCATTCCAGTAACGTCAATAAGAGGCGTAAGCAGAGTAAGGAAAATTAAAAGAAAAAGGCAAAAGGCCAGAAAAACACAGGTAGGTAGCGGACACGTAAGGAGAAGGAAAAGGCGTAAACCGTCAGCTCGTCCACAAACTGGGGGTAGACGGAAGAAAGGAAAAGGACCAAAGAGGCATCGTGGTTTTAAGCAAGTGGGTAGTGGGCGGAAGAAAGCGCAAATAGGCAGAGGCAGACGCAAAAAACGGTCCAGTCGCAGAAAAGGTTGCAACAAGTAAGCATCAAATATGGAGGCGAAACTTTTTGAGAATAGCAGAGAATCTGTTCGTTCTAATCTGTTATTGAAAGCCAATGCAGATTTAGACTGCAGCGTATTAGCAGAAGATTTTGTTCCACTGTACAGTGTATTTCCAACAAAGGAAGAGGCTACGCCTATACAGCACAATTATGAAGGCAGTAGTGGCCATTTCCTAGATTTATATAATAGTTATCATTACCTTCGAGGGAGAATTTTAAAATCTGATGGAACTAAACTAACGGCGGATAATAAAGTGGCCTTGGTTTCACTTGGCGCTCATGGGCTCTTTAGTGGGATTGAGGTTTACCTAAATGACGTGTTGGTCAGCAACTCTTCACACTTGTACGGTTACAAGTCTTATTTAACAAGACTGCTGACGGCTCCATCCGAAGCTCGTGAAACTGCTCTTGTTACAGAATTTTTTTTAGATCAGGGCAAACCAGATACCTTTAGCATTGATAATTTAGAGTGGACATATCGTGCAAAGCAAACTGCAAATTCTAAAAAAATTGAGTTTTTTACACGACTAGTAGAAGGTGTTTTTATGCAAACAAAATATTTGCCACCGTCGACTTCATTTAAATTATTACTGAGGCGTCAAATCCCAGAATTCTTTCTCGAGACTCCAGACACTACGTTTGCTTACAAGTTTGAAATTGAAGAATCAATTTTTTATTTGAAGCGAATAGTAGCCGATGTAAATTTGTTAAAAAAGCATCAGATTCTAAATAGCAAGAGATACTTTTACCCAACAAAGTATATTAATGTAACCAGTTTTAATATTACAAAAGGTTTACTGTCTTATAGCTCTGGCGCAGTGTCCACGGAAAGCCTTCCAGCTATTATAATTGTCGGACTGGTAAACTCGAAAGCCGTGTACGGGGTTGGCACACTAAGCGCCTACAATTTTGGTCAGCATAATTTAAGCTCGATTGCTGCAAGGGTTGAAGATGACTCGTCTCTGTATCAAAAAATTACAGTAAGTCCAACAGATGGGTTGTACATGAGTGCGTACAAAAGATTAATGGACGTTATTACACCGCAGTATGGCCAGGTGGACATGACGTTTGAAGAGTTTAATAACGGACGGATGCTTTACGCTTTCCAATACGCTGGGAACAATAATACAAACTCTTTCTCACGAAGAAAAACTGCAGCTGTAAAACTGGATTTTACTTTCTCTACGGAAACGACAGATGTCTTGCAAGCAATTGTGTACATGGTTTACCAGAGTGTAATCACAATTGATCCAACCAGTTTAGCAGTTGCCGTTAACGTTTAAATAGCTAAAGATTTTGGTTTTACTGGATCAGTTGGCTTCCAGACGCGAAGCTTGACTGACCAATCAATTTGTTACAAGTTTATATTTTTAATATTTTTTTATAATGGCATTACTCCACAGGCCGCATCACTGCTGTAAGGAAAAGTCCTCTTTTATTTGCCAGTGGTTGCACCCCAGTCAGAATCCTGAAGACTATACAAGTTTTGCCTCTTGCCTGAGGCGCCATTTTGAAGTTGTAGGAAAACTTGTAATTTGCAACATTGAAACATCAAAGTGCCCCACATTTTTTGTGACACCAGTTGCTAGAATTTTCAACTCTACAGCCATGGAACTGCTTGCACAGAGGCCCTCCATAAGTGCAGAGAAGAAGGATTTGGTCGAATACATGAACAAGGTGGAAAAGAGCCTTCTCTTGTTTGTGAAGAAAATGTCATGGGATCACCGTTGCCATCCTGCTACCTCCGAGTGGTGCATTCCAGAAGTGTACGACTCTTCCTATTTGGCTATGCTGGTTACTCTTTTGACTATAAAATACATGTATCCTAAAATTGCAAAACGATGTATTCCTATTTGTAAAGAAAAAAGTAATATGGAATACATTACCGATTTAATAAAAAGTTTGTTGCCTATTATGCAGTGTCATCCTGTTATCGTTGAAACTGTTATTCATGATCCAGTGCAGTTATGTTTCATGCTTCTCTATCAGCCTCATGATACTCTCACTTTGGTAGAGCGTTGCGAAATATTTATGACTGCATATAGGGACAACCAGGGCAATCCCCTTTGTGCGGAGCACAAGGACCGGGACCTTCGTGCTGATCCTTCATTTCAGCACATGAAAGCCACCCTAGATGACTTGCTGGAGCGAAAAGTGGGCAAAGATGCACCTTGGTTTGACAAGGAAGGAGAAACAACACCTCTTCCGACAACCAACCAGTTGAAGGACACTGTTTACGAAAAGGATGAACACTCTGGAGTTGGCTGCTGTGCTTCCTCTTTGCAATAAAGGAAGCTATCCATCGTACGTGCTGCCAGCAGATAAACTTGGGGAAGTCGATTTAAATCGATTACCCGCTCAGGTAATTTGGAATTCTGACCCGTCATATGCCAAAGGAAGACACTGGTGTGCATTGTATGTATTTAAATTAAAAAGTGGTAAAGTTTGTTCCTTGTTCTTTGATAGCAGTTGCAATAAATTAAGTAGCTATAATGTAAAGCTAAAATATCCTCACATTGAAATTGCAAAATTTCCTGTTCAGATGGCAAATACGCGAACCTGTGGATTGTATTGCCTGTATGTACTTTATAAGTTAAGCACAAATGTAACCGTAGATTTAGCTAAAGTATTTTCTAGGTGTAACTTGAGAAAAAATGAAAAGATGGTAAAAAAATATTTTGTTTCTTTGCTCTCAAAATCATGTAGGTATGTATGTCACAGTACAACCTGTGTTCAGACTTGTACAAAGAGGGCAAAGAATAAGGTTATGCAATTGTAAAATATGATGTGGTTGTGTGTCAATAAAAAAATTTTATAAACTTTAAATTTTTTTAACCCTTGCTGTATTTATTTCTAGAAATGCATATTAAAATAACAACATTAATGGCTTACAAGTTTTTCAAATCATATTGCATAGGTAACTACATTATAATGTGCCTATCCTTTCGAGGAATCATATCCACGGTATCAAATCCAAATTCATTGGCATCCTCATCTTGCTTTTTCCATTTTGATTTATCAGCGGTTCCTTGCAGCTCTTCTTGCTCCCTTTCTTCCACGGTATTGCAAAATTTTTCGATCGTGTCCAAAAAGGTTGTCATTTCCGAGAACTTTAAAGTATGGCTGCTCCCTATCCAGTTTTTTCCTGCAACACTGTTTCTTGTATTCCGTCGTGGGCATCGTAAAATGTACTTGTACACGCCGTCAATATGTCTGAATGGCCGAATCATTAGGGATTTACTTGGAGTAGAAACTGAAAATTCAGATGACCAAAAAGTCTCCAAATTTCGATCTTCCACTGTAGCAGTGTCTCCTTGTAAAAACGGAATGAGGCTTTTCCTGGAAGTTGCAAGTACCTGTGCAACAAGATCCCTGAGTTGCGGCAGAATAATTTCCATTTCAAAAACGCTTACTTTCAAATGGCTGTCGCGTAACTCTGAACTAAAATCTGAATTTCGGCGACACCAGTAAATGTAATATGTTCCAGCCATATCATTAAAGTATAACCGAGTTACAATTGATCCAATTGAAACAGTATCTTCTGTGTTATAAAAGTCGGATCGCCGTTCCACGGGGAGCATTGCATCCTCTTCATCAACGAATTGCTCAAACATTGTTGGATTATATGAACGCGGTACGCTCACCAACTTTGCTCGCTTTGCTGGAACGGAATGAGTAGGTCGAGAAAATGAACCCTGTTGGCATAGCGTCTTGTGTCTGGCAATCCCTTCCGATATTTTATCGTATCGCGACATGGCTTCCTGGTCGTTGTTGGCAGCTGCACTGTCCCGTAAAAATTTTTCCGTAGACTCCCAATCGTTGTGATGACTTTCACTGGTATTACTATCGGTATCGGTTTGATGTTCGAAATCTTCCATCTTTACTCTGTGGTTGTGTGTCATAAAGAGACGAGATAAATGCACGACTGTTTAGTTTGCTAGTTAGCAACAAAATAATACCGCTAGCCACCTGTTTACTCGATTTTTATACGGCTAGTGGAGCGCACGGACACCTGCAAACCCATGGAAAAATTTAAATTCTCACGTTTTCACGTGTACACCTGGCGCAGGTGTGGTGTGCAGCTGCACTCTATTTTATTAATTAAGCCAACTCTGGAGTGTTGGAGGAAACTCTGATCCGATTTCCTGGGAAAGTTAAAATTTTTCATTCCCACGCATTGGTGCACACCTGGCAATGCAGGTGTCCAGTTTGCAGCTGCAGCTTTTAAAAATTAGGTTAAACACCTGAGCTGCACATTGCTGCCCTCACTTTTAGCTTTTGGGTTGCCAGTCACTCTGACAAAAAAACGCTTTGATGTGGTATAAAAGCCAAAGGTGTCTGTTTCGGAACTTTAGTTTAAAACGGTTTTTTGGCGGAAGAGGACAAAATGGATATCGTTAGTTTAGGAGAGCGGCCAATAGACTTGGCAGCAAACTGGCTACACGGTTTTCAAAAGTTACAGTCCCATCCGTTAAAATACTACAAAGATTTCCAGTCTATTATAAGAAACGGGTTTGACACTACAGAAGAAGACTCTGTTTTGACTGAACAGCACGCTCCGACCGACGACCAAATTCGTGTATTTGACTATGTCAAAAAAAAGATTGAGTCTGGGAGAATCAGGGAGCCGTTTGTTCTTCAAGTGGTCGGGGGAGCCGGTACGGGCAAAAGTTATGCCCTTCGCTGGATCTGCCAACTGTTTAAACAGAGCAACATTGGTTACAAAATTACCAGTGCGACGGGAAGTGCTTCAGTGGCGTGCAAGGGCAGTACGGTCCACAGTCTATTTGGATTTAACATTTATCAAGACTGGGAAACTCAGGCTCTGCAAACTCCAAATACTGCAACTATTGATCGTTTTAAGGACGTTCAAGTGATCATTTTAGATGAAAATTTTTTGGTTGGAGGGGCAGGCCTGTACGCGATAGTTGAAAGGCTTAAAAAGATTAAAAACACATCTGAGCCATGGGGCAATATGGGTGTAATTATATCCGGAGACTATTACCAAATTTCTAGTTGTTTTGACTCTCCGCTTTTTGGCAAGGAGCAAACTGGACGAATTATTGCTGATTTGGGGATCGCCTTGTACCGCTCCATCAAGGATGTAATCATTTTAAAAGAAAATTGCAGACAGAGGAACAATGCCGAATTTTATTTGTGCCTGGAAGCAATCCGTCAACGGGCCATCTCCAGCCCGGTCTTGGACGCATTAAATTCTAGACACAAGAAAAATTTGTCGAGCAAAGAAATTGCAGATTTTGAGAGTGATGCCGTTTACTTGTATCAGACGAGATATAACGTTTGCAGAAGAAACGAGCTAGAATTGGCAAAACGAGATATTCCCGTTGTCGAAGTTGACCCAATGTTGGTTGCACGTCAGTCTCCCATGAACAACGGGGCTGACGAGACTTTATTTCTCGGGACTGGAGTTCAGATCATGCTAAAACATAATTTGGCTGTTAGTCAAGGTTTATGTAATGGCGTAATTGGAAAGATTGAAGATGTCTATTACTCCCCATCCCAACTTGAAAAATCTGTAGAGGGGAAGCTTCCTCCACCTTGCTTTGTTACTTGTCGGTTTGACAATTATTCGGGACTTTCGTTAGCTGACGGGACCATACCAATCTTTCCCATTACATACAAGTATGAAAGTCAAGTGAACACCAATGTATCAGTTAGTGCTCAGGCATTTCCTCTTTCAATGGCATACGCAATGACAATTTACAAAAGCCAGAGTAAAACTCTAAAGCGAATTATTGTCAGTCTGTCTCGGGTGACGGATGCTTCCGTGATTTATACGGCATTGTCAAGAGTTAGAGCTCTCACTGACATTATGATTATTGGCGACCTTTTGAATATGGATTACTTGGACTTGGACACGGACCGAAACAGGAAACTAGAGGATGAACGGCTTGGAAAACTTGACTTGGAAACTAGGCGCAGGATGCAGGAACAAGCAAAATGAATCTAGAAATAGTGAAGAAACAATTTGGATCGGATTTTATGCGGTTGCAATTTTTGGCATTTTTGCGAATAATCACAGGTAGGATAAAATTCAAATGTAGCAAAGGTGAATCCTTTGAAGCATTTATGTTAGGTCTTGATGGGACATTTGATCACTTTCTGGCTGACCCTACAAAATGTAAAAGAAATACCATTGCAAAATTTGTTGATATGGCAAAATGTGACAAAAGCTTATCTCATTTTGCAAAGAACGAGTCGATATATTATTGTAATAGGGAGATTGAGCAGGTTATAAATAGAGAGCGAGTGGGTTCACTTAATACTTGCAGGCATCTCGTAGACTGTAAAAAACATTTTGCAGGGTTACACTCAAACTTTTTATTTGTAATATACATTGCATTGATTTACTTTTGCAAATTTAACAATGTATTTTTTCCATATACTTGTTTAAAAGAGGGAACTGATATATACAATTTTTTGATGGTTACACTGGGAAGCCTTAGATTACTTTACGATGAATCAATGCATATAATTCGCTATTTTGAAAGAAATCCCGAAGAGTTTTTTTCACGGGCACAACTGTGTCGAGGAAGAAAAACTTTTCGGAGTGGGTATCATAATAAATCATTTTTAGATCATTATTCTCAGCGATCGGCTTTAGAAAGCAAGAGTGGACACAGAAATAATGTATTTAGATTTTGGCGAAAAAGGTTGCTTGATTTAAAATAGTTTAATAATATTAATTTATTTTTCAGGACGTTTGTTATAAACGCCCGTAGCGTATATACGTTGCGTAAATACTGCCAGTACAGGGTCAAAGAATAGCAAATTTCCTTTAAATTAATGTATAATTTATTAATATAGGTACATCCTACCGCTCGCGCTTTTAAAAATAAAGTTTTTATGTGCATAGGTATATACACAAAGGTAATTTTAAGGATATTTGCTAACGCCCGTAATATATGACCGTTGTATAAATACTGCCAGTGCAGGGTTAAAGATTATAAAATTTCCTTTCGAATGATGTCTCATTTGTTACTGTAGGTAAATCATAGCGCTCGCGCTTTTAATAATGAAAAGTTTTTAAAAATATGTAATTTATTAACGTAGGACCCATGAGGTATGTACATGAGTTATATTAGGTATGTATTAGGTATGTTCTAATAAAAACTTTTATGTGCACAAAATGTAAAGAAAAAATTCACCCCTTTCTCACTTCTTATTCTCAATCTGGCCATACACCGTTTTTTTGCTCTTAGGACCAACAAGGGCAAACTGACTGTGCACCACAACAAAGGCAAATTAAAGCCTTTCTTGCCCTACTGGTATGCTAGTATTCCAACAGAGAGCACGCACAGTAAGAGTAGCGTACAGAGAAAAATGACTTTGTTCACTCTCCTTACCCAAGCATAAAATAAACCCTGATTGCAACGC
>JAHZND010005417.1:0-11810 GCA_027744115.1 Acrocyrtus sp. NNG-2020
CAAAAAATATATTCTACTGGAAAACTTAACTTTTTATTTGAAGTATTGTTGCAGCTGAAGAAGAGAAAAACGAGCAAAGTTTCAGAATTAAAATGTTCATTGATTGCAAAATATATTTTTTGGAATTTGAAATATTAATTAGTTGTAACCGGATTGAATTTGTATCATCTTGCCCCAAGAAAATAAAACTCCTAGGCTGCTCTCCGTTGCATCAATAAATTCTCATCTAGGCTCGAAAAGAACCAAGAGCTAGGAAAATAAAGCTAGAATTACAAGTCATTACTTTCAGTTCAAACTTTTGGGTCTAACTTTCGGGTCTAACTTTCGGGTCTAACTTTCGGGTTTAACTTTCGGGTCTAACTTTCGGGTCTAACTTTCGGGCAACGGGGGTTCTCCTTTAGTGTGGGCAACATTTAAAGAATCTAGTCAGAATGGCACTGGCTGGTCAGTATTAGGAATCTTGTTCTGTCTATTCCTAAGCTAGTATCTCCGTATGAGGTTAACGGTCTGAAGTAACGAGGAAACGTTTTCAAATTTTCAAGTTAAGCTATTTCTCTATTTGTCCAAACTAGGTATTAATAACAAGATTCCAAATCTGCTCTAATTGGATTATTTAAGGAATAAACTTTGTATCTGTTCGTTTCATTTAAATACATGGGTATTTACTAGATGCCATGTGATCTTCAACATCCTACCATTTTCCAAAAACTACCATGCTCGGTGTCAGAGAATATAGTTGTCTTTTTTAGCTATATAACTGATTAAGTCATATACACACAAATTTAAGGTGTAGACTACGAATCTGAAACCAAAAATCGAAGTTATTGTTTATACGGGAATTGACTTTTAAAATGTAAAAAAAATTGCGAATTTGGACTTTGATCATTAAAACCTCTTAATGATCAAAGTCCAAATTCGCAAAATTAATTCTGTAATTGTAAAGCAAATGCTTTGGGAGCCATTTACATAAATTCGTAAGCATAATGGTTCAGGAGTTAATTTTGACAGTGAAAAAAGTTCACAATCGTAATCCATAACAGCAAAGAAAAAAAGGTTTTTCTCTGCTCATAACCTCAAATACAAATGGCAGCAGACAACCTTCCCTCGCTAGTTATGTTTACTTTAGCGACTGGTTATATATCGAAAAAAGTACCTGAGCATAAATCAATGGCGTCTTTGAAATGCCCTTATTGCAAACTAGGTTTGCACAAAGGATTTTGGTAGCTAGTCTTCTCTACTTATAAAAGACGTTATAGTTATAGTTTAACTTTCATTCGTTCAAGTTTTGTACACTTAAGTTAAAACCTGAAGGGCATATTTCCCGTCAGACAGTAAAAGTAGCTACCTATTTATAAATGAATTAGCTTGATATTTTTATAAACTACTAGCAAAATTTATACGTCCCTGTTGAAAATTTTTGTCAAACTTGATAAAGAAAGTTGCGGTGTAGGTTAGTTTATTTCTACTTCTATAAATGGGTAGGAAACGTGCAGCAACGGGTAGCAGTAACAGTAACCATCGGTGCTGTTTCCCAATCATTCTCCTTCTAACGGGCATAATCATATTTTTTGTTTTACCTCGTCAAGCAATCTCTCAGTTTAAGAAGCCTAACTTAAATCCAGATCCTATGCCAGCGCTAAAGATTCACACGCCAGGAAATAACAGGCACATGCGAGTATTTTGGGAAAACGTGAAGTTTCTATGGAAGGATTCCGTGGCGGGCATTGATCTCCATGGATTAAATGCATTTACGGAGAATAACTGCCTGGTCGTCGTCAGCAATTTCGTGGGAGTGCAACTGGAAAATCTTGCTCAACCTGTAATCTTAAGGAAGCCAGTTCCCGTCGTTTTCGAGAACAACTTGCTGGTATTAATAAACGAGAATAAAATGTGGAAGGAGGAACACGATGTTCAATTTACCTGGATGACACTGAAAGAAGGAGGAAACAGCTCAGTAGAAAATCTTCTTACTAACTGTCCTTTGTACAACGAGACGGAATGGGTGGAAGATGAAATGAGAATTCGAAGCTGCTGCCAGATAGATAGATTCAGATTTGTTTCCAACTCAAAACCCTTGCGGTGTGAAATCAGCGTTGACATCTTTCCACCTCCTGTCATGAATGGAGAATCAACCATAAAGTTTCTAAAAAAGTGGCTCCCTGACAGTTTCTGGCTTGCCAACTATCCTACCGTCTGGATGTATAGGGCGGAAGGTTCAAAAATAGAAAAAGATTTTTATTGGCAGTTGCCAAGCAGAATAGTCTCAACGCATATCTTCTACATTACTACCTCCCTGTGGAACTACCTCCAAGTCTGGAAAAGGAAGATGCAGATAAATTTCTGGATAACAGAAATGTACACAAAGGTTGTGCCACTTACACTAAAAACGCTCAACGGTGCCTTCATCATTGTCACGGTTTCAAGAGGAAAAACAAAATCGGTCAAGTTGGTGAACGTTCCTATAAAAGCAAATGAATTTAGTTCCCTCAGATTCATTGGCAGGGAACTGAATTCGTCTAAAATTACCGAGGCACTCTCTCGACTTTACAAAAAATCCTGGCTATGGAAGACAGAAGGAGGTGGACTAACAGGCAAGTTGGGCTCCTGGGGAAGCAGGGTGTTTGGGAGCCATTGTGGGATCTCAGAATCAAATAGTGCCAGAGCTTTGCATGGAAGAAATAAGAACGCTTACAATTTCGGCTTTAACATAATACTGGATCTGACCAGCTCCATTTTGGGAAACTACACCATTTTTCTTCAGAATCCGAGTTACCACAGGGGACCCGAAGTCTGTGAAAATGGAAAAGGAAGAGCGTTAACGAAGTTAGAGTCTCTAATATGGCGCCAATCCAACCTTCCTCCGAAGCTTATTACATCCGACGACATAGGTCGACGCCTTCACTTTCCATTTTGGATTAACCGTGAAGCTGGATCACTTGAAATATTGACGTGCGGTACGAGGGGAACAACTCCATCCCCATTCCAGGAACTTATTAACGTTTTCCACTTTTCTGTCTGGATATACATTGGAGTTACACTTATTAGTATCTCCGTCGTTCACAAAATCCTGTCCTACTTTAGAAGAAGTGGGCGAGCATCGAAAATCGACTCGGCCAAATTTCAGCTGTTCTCTCTCGCCAAAGTTCTATTAGAGCAGGGTGACCCTTTTCCCAACGCTCTGTTTGCAGAGAAAACATACAATCGAATCATCTTTGGAATGTTCATGCTCGTCGGCACAGTCTTAAGTAATGCCTACAAGAACGACAACGTCTACAACATGATCCTCCCACAGAGACCTCTCTTTTATGAAACATTTCAGCAGCTAGTCGAAGACAAGGTTCCAGTTTATACCTACTTTTCCAATTATGAGATGCCCGCACTTGCTCCTGGGATGTCATGGCTTCTCCCGCAATTGCAAAATGTAACAGGAAGGCAAAGCGAACAATTATTCTATTTCCAAGCATTCTTTAACGCTTCAATTGTTTCCGCGTTCACTCATATTGGCAACAATATGATAACCGAAATTGATGGAAGATACGACAACAAAGACGAGCTGGAGCTTGTAGACATCATGAGTAACTACACTCGGTGGATCCCATTGAAAACTGTGCTCAAAAAGGGGCTAGCAATGCTTAGAGCTGAATTTCCGGATTGGCAGAATATAAATCCATCGAGACTCGGAGGTCCTCTGATCGGGAAGATGCACTCATTTCAGGTAGAACAACTTGTTGGAATGCTTGCAGAAGACAACTGCAAAAAGAGAAAAGTAGGCTTACTAGTTCCGCGAGTGGATGTACCTTATTTTACAAAATATGCAACTTCGCAAACTTTTTTCAAAGGAAAAGTGAGCTATCAGATGCTTACGGACAGGATTCACTTTCAGGGATTGGTTTCCCCGAAACTCATATTAAAATTGGAAACATTGAAGGAATCCGGGATGATTCGCAAATGGGAGTCACTTATGGGAAAGATGTCTTTGTCGATGAAGCATTTTGAAGGAAGATTACGGTTTTACCAAGATTGTGGCGCAATAAAGAAAACGTTCTCTGTAATTTTTACTGTACTGGGATATGGCCATGCCGTGGCAGTTGGATGCCTTCTCGTAGAAGTTTGTTTCGTGTGGACCCCACTTTTTATAATTTGGTTTATATACATACGCCGAATTCTTCGTAGAAGAACATTGGCTCATTAGATACGATTTAGGTAATGCAAAAACTTACAACGAAAAGATGTATAATGTAGTCAGGAAATATTAATATAGCGATAGATGAATTGTACTTATTCTTATTGCTTAAAGATTATGTAGCAAATCTATAAATAATTTTATCTGCCGTAATCTTCTCATTTATGCTTTTCAGATGAAATAAAACATGAGCATAGAAGTAATTAAAAGAAACCAAGCAATGACTCAATGTTAAAAACGTTGGGATTTCCGGAAACGTACTCAAATGATAAATAAATGCACCCCCATGAAATTACCACCATGTTGCTTTTTAACATTTTCATATTGCCCTACTATAATCATTCATTTGCTCTTGGCACGAGCACCTTCTATTCAATTCAATTCTATTCAACACCTAGACCTATTTTTGCCTTGTTTAAACACTTTAGCTATACTATACTACAAAAACAGATTAGACGTTAAGGCTGATTTTTATATAAATCAATACTTCAAGCTTATTGCACATTGCATTGAGTATTGCTGACTTTCCATAGCACATTGTTTTCTATTCGCAGAAACGTGACAGCGTCAAAATCACAGAAAAGGGATATTAATTCAGCTTTTCGGAGAATAAATGGTATCAACGTAGAAAACGACTATTAATAAATAAATTCAGTTTCAGTTTTTTTTCAAATTAATTTACTCCAGTTTTGAATATGTACTTTCGATTCAAATGCACAAACATGTTTTTACTTGGCAGTACAAAGTAGAAGGTCTGGTTATTCTATAACTCAATACATAAAATTTGTATTCATGTGGAGTACCTCAACTACGCAAAGAATTTCTGGTGAAGTTTCAAATTGAATGACTGATTTTAAATGTACTGTGCAGTAAAATACTAATCATATTCAGGCTACAATTTGATCAAGGGCCAGATCTAAAAATGCGAGCGCTGTTTTCCATTTTCCATACAAAATAAATAAATATTTCAGAGTGGAACATACATTGTCACATTTAATAACATACATATTTCAGAATTTTAGTCAATTTAGACAGCATTTCAATATTCTGGTAGAGTACGATATCGGAACCGGCTTCATTTCGGAATATGTGTTATCCCAGATTCCAATAAGTCTACGGGTCGAATTTTGCTAAATTGGATACTTCGAATTTCTTTTGGTTATAGCAATAATGATTCCCTCGTGTCTGGTCTTAATGTTATACTGTATGCTAATTGCACGAGGGGACCTAGTCCGTCTATCGACACTTCTCACATAATCTCGTAGCTTATTTTTTAGGTTGGCATTACAGCAAACAACGTTCTCATTTAAGCCATATTTTACTAATATAGGTATTAGTGTATCAGAAAATTCTGTACCTGAAAACTGAATTACAAAACATTTTATTTTAAATGACCTTGTTGCAGTAAAAACTTTGTACTGGATATAAAAGCTAGCCTTTTAGTCTTTCCCAGTTATAAAGACAAAAATGGTAATGGCGAACTTGCATTAAATTTTTTTTAACATACCTGTAACTGTACCATAAGTGTTTAGTGTTTCGTTAGATAGTCGGTTTAGTTGTAACGGGGTTAGCCGGAGTTTGGCCAGCTATAGTGTTCTCGTCTCGGATACTGTAAGATTTAAGTGTATTACAGCAGATTATAAGCTACTGGCTGGCAAAATATTCAGGTTTGGTGTATATTATTTCATATATCATTTCTATAAATGGCAAGACAAAGTTTAGCAATGACTGCTATTAACTATCCTCTTTTTTACCGGATCTTATCCATCGTGACAGGCATAACCCTGCTTTTAGCTTTACCTCGCCAGGCACTCTCAGAGTATAAACAACCTGAAATAGTCCCAGTTACGATGCCAGTAAAGATTCACACGCCAGGAAATAGCAGAGCCATGCAAACGTTTTGGAAGAAAACGTACTCACATTGAGAGGACTCCATGGCAAGCATTGATCTGACAGATTTAAATGCATTGAAGGAAAATAACTGCTTAGTTGCCGTCAACAATTTTATGGGAATACAACTGGAAGGCATAGATCAGTAAGATCAGCCTCTAATTTTGAGAAAGCCAGTTCATGTCGTTTTCGAGAACAGTTTGGTAGAAATGACAGACGTAAATATGATGGAGAAAATACAAGTTAAATCGCAGTTTGCTTGGTTGACGCTAATGTAAGAAGGAAACAACTCAATGGAAAATTTTCTTGCAAACTGTCCTCTTTACTACGAAACCGAATGGGCGGAAAGTGAAAAGCGATTTTAAAGCTGCTCCCAAATGGACCGGTTCAGATGTGTTTCCAACTCAAAACCCTCGCGGTGTGAAATGAGCGTTAACATATTTCCACTTTCTCTGGTGTATGGAGGATTGATCAAAAAATTTCTGGCAAAGTGGTTCCCAAAAAAAGTTTCGTGGATTGCCAAATATCCCACAGTTTGGATGTATAGGGCGGAAGGCTCGAAGGTAATGAACGACTTTTACTGGCTGCTGCCAAGTAGAGTTACCTCAATACATATTTTCTACGTTGACGCCTCGGTTTGGGACCTGCGTTCATTCTGGGTAAAGAAATTGCAACTGAGTGCGTAGATTACAGAAATGTATACTGATATGGAGATTGTTACGTTTAAAACGGTCAATGGCGCTTTTCTCATGGTGAAAGTGAGAGATAACGAAATACAATCGGTGGAGTTATTGAGCGTCTCTGCAAATGTGGAAAATTTCATCTCGCTCACCTACATCGGGAAAGAACTAAATCCGATCAAGCTAAACCATATACTCTCTCAAAATTGCAAGAATTCCTGGTTATGGAAGACGCAAGGAGGTGGACTCACTGGGAGGTTAGGCTCCTGGGGAAGCAGTGTGTTTGGAACTGTTTGTGAAGGTTCAACTTTGCATGGATCGAGAGCTCTGCAGGAGAAAAAGTTGAAAGAAAACTTTCATAGAATGTTACTACATTTGGCCCACTCCGTCTTGAGAAACTACACTATATTCCTTCAGTACAAGATTGTCGATGGTGGATCTGAAGTTTGCGAGAATGGAAGGGGAAGGAAAATGACTGAGTGGGAAGCCATATACTGGCGTGGAACCGAAGATGATTACAACAGAAGGCATAGGGCGACGACTTCACTACCCATTTTGGATAATCAATCATGCAAGGTCCATTGAGATGCTGACGTGTGGCACCAGAGGGACAACTCCGCCTCCGTTCCAGGAACTTGTCAACGTGTTCCACTTCTCAGTCTGGATTTTCATTGGAGCTTCGCTTATTGCTGTTAGTGCTGTCCACAAAACTTTGTCCTACGTCCACAGACAGTTTATTCAAGCTTCAAAACGCGACTCAAATGAATTTCAGCTGTTCTTCATGAGTAAAGTTCTGCTGGAGCAAGGGGAAGGGGACCCTTTCTCCAGCAGAATATTTGCAGAGAAGATGTCTAATCGAGTCCTCTTTGGAATATTTATGCTCATCGGTACTGTTCTCGGTAATGCCAATAAGAATGATAACGTCTACAGCATGATCCTCCCACAGAGGCCTCTCTTCTACGAGACCTTTCAGCAGCTGGTCGGAGACAAAGTTCCTGTTTACACTTTCTTTTCTCATTTCAACATGCACAGGTATGCTACCTATGTGGAAGTAGAATGGCTATTCAGGAATCTGCAGAATGTGACTGGAAGGCAAACCGAAGAATTAGTATATTTGCATTCAGAAGAAAACGTATCAATGATTTCTGCGGTCACGCATATTGGAAGCAGCCTAAGCGAAATTGATGGAAGGTACGATACTAAAGAAGAGCTGAAGCTTATGGATACCATTGGCAATTATACGCAGTGGTTGCCGCTGAAAACGCTACACAGAAAAGGTCTGGCGACAGTTAGGTCGAAGTACCCACATTGGCTGGAGATTCGTCCACCAGGGCTTTTAGTTCCAATGGTAGGTAGCATGATGTCCATTCAATCGAATCATTTCGCAGAAATGTTTACAGAAGAGAATTGCAGAACAAGGAAACTGGGCCTGCTTGTTTCGCGAACAAATATTCTTAGCTTCACCCAACAGGCAACTTCGCAAACTCTCTACAGAAGCAGAGATAGTTATCAGCCACATACCCAGCAAGTTTACTTTGTGGGATTGGGTTTCCCGCCACTCATTTCAAGATTGAATATTTTAAAGGAGTCCGGGATTGTTCGTAGATGGGAGTCTCTTAATGAAAAGATGTCGCTGTCGATTAAGTACTATAAAGGAGCAGCTCGGTTTTACAAAGATAGTGAAGCAACAAAAAAACATTCTCCGTTATTTTCACCGTGTTGTGGTATGGTCTTGCAGTTGCTCTTGGGTGCTTATTCGTAGAAATTTTTTTTGGTGTGGGCCCCAATCTTTCTAATTTGGCTGATATGCATAAGTAGAATTCTTCGAATAATGATATTGGCACATTAAATATGATGGAGATGTGTGTTTGGCTGATGGTTAATGTTTAAAATAATTGGTAATAAATGCATAGTACGGCAACATGTTGTTGTATTATGGTCATTTTTCATTATTAGTACTACTTGCTTAAAAACTGTTATGGTATCTACATTTGTGTCAATTTTAAAGCAGAAATATCTAAGAAAAAGTGTCACTCACGTAAAAGCTACTTGTTTAGCAGCCCACTACAATAATCCTTATTAAATTAAATGAACGTTTTCTCTGCAGTTTAAAATACCTTTGTTTTATTACAATTATTTATTTTGCAAATAGTTTCTTAGCAAATTGTGCTTACCCTAGCTCTATACATTGTGACAAAGAATGCGATGAACAATGAACGCCAAGGTGTGCGCAACACAAACCAATTTGTGGCTCTGTAACTTGAAAAGTATGTGAGGATGCACACACCAAAGCAAGTCTAAAAATGTCGGACGTATTATGAATTGCATTGCAGAAGGGGCCAAAAAAATGAGTGCGCAAATAAATGGAACGCTTGCATACCAAAAGCCAAAAGCAATCTCTGGGATTTTTGTGATAAAAAGTGAAGTGATGGAAATGGAAAAGTAATGCGGTACCTCTGCTCCATGTGTCCAAAGGGAGGGGAAAGATGTCCACATCTCGCAGTTCCATGCCTTAGAGTGATCACCCAAACAGTAGGCGTCAAGTTAAAGGCAACGTTTTGGACAAAGATATTTTAATACACTAAATCTTATTGGCTGCAAATACATTCAAACATGAACTTATTTTTTATGTAGGCGTAGACTGGGTTTTGGTAATTGTAAGAAAATTAACATGTAGTTGCTGGATATGCGAGGGTTCATGAAATATATGACTGTAGGTCAGTCCCATATATGACAATAGAAAGAATAGGACATAATTACTCAAATGATATACTTTAATAATTCAAATATTACACAAACAAGCAATTTAAACCTTGTAACTAAAGATTTATTTGAATTGAAGAACGTGCAAATTGCAAATGCTTAAAATTAGTTACAATACATAGTTTAAATACAATGCACTGTGAAATTATAATTTACGTTTCTGCTATATGCGTATTGTTTTTATCTAGCTTTAAACAGAAGCAAAATTTACCGGTCTAGATAGCAGAATAATTATTAGGCACCAGCATAATGAACATTGTTCGGTATTTATATGTACCCATTAGTTTCATTATAATTACCATGCTTCCATGCATAATTTATTAACCCAGGTTGACTAGTTTTACGCTCCCTCTAAAGCAAATTATTAGTGATAGTGCTGTAGGCCAGATTTGCATGACACCTGACCACTCTTCCCACTTCTGCAAGTTGTTGCATTCCCTTTACTAAATATCACTTGACTTGCTTAGATACTTATACTTTCACTTTTATTTCCATTCTGTTATATTTATTCTAATACTATTTTATTAAATGGAATCATAAGGCAAGGTGCAATTCACATAGAGAAAGTTCTACTCTTAAGTAGAGTAGATGAAATAGTAATGTACCTATGTGGCGGACATTCTTGCGCCATTCCCATTATTAAATATTTTCTGACCAATCAATCAGGTACAAGTTAAAAAGAGACTAGGGGGACCGACTAAAATCGGATACGAGAAACGGAGAACGTCTCCCTCTAACTTGCACCTGATTGGCCATAAACTAATTAATAACGGAAATGGTGCGAGAATGTCCCCCACATAGGGACATAAGTGGAAGAAATTCGAAAAAAATACTCGAAAAAGTTGCAAGCCACATCATATAAAAACTGTTTTCGTTTTACCTCTTACTAACTAGTAAGTGTACATTTGCTTACTACAACATTTGAAAACTGTTTTTGTTTCAATTCACGTCATTTATCTCTGAATTTGAAGATACTGTTATCAAGTTACAGTCGATGACAACCGATCCTCATACGTCTAGCTACATTATGAGCATCGCAACAACAACAGCAGGCAAAACAGCAACGATACACATCCTCCTCTACTATCGTACTACGGAGCAGACGCAACCCGACAAGGTCAACAAACAAAACCCACTACCCGACCTAATGCGTCATTAATAGATTTGGAAACAAAACTACCATCACCCGCTCTGCAAGCAATATAATTGTTTAAAGATAAATTCCCTGCGACTAATTACCCAGCAACATTTGGAAACGAGGAAATTAAAATGTGGTGTATCTTCGACAACGTGCGAAATCATCATCACATTTGGGCGTCTGCCTTGAAGACGATTAATCTTTATTTTCGTCTATCGGAGAAAACAGCAGTAAAATTTTTGTGTGAAATTATTAAATTAAAATTAATAGTATAAGTTATTCGACGGGATGAAGTGTTTTACACCATCGCTGGGGCTTTGTAATATTGTAATTGCTTCTAACATCGTGCATACAAATCGGCGCCGTGACTCCTAGCAGAAGCATACATCTGCTCAGTTTCTATGAAGATTTCTATTCCACAGAAAAATTCTATTTCTATTTAGCCAGGCCAGATAAAAATTTAACTAATCAAAACACTCTAGTACTTGAAACTCTATTACACTCAGCTTGTGCCATGCAGACGGTACTGAGTACTTTTTAACCATTAGTAACTCTTAAATTGATTGCAAATTTCGATTGGGTGAGTGTAGAATTTGATGCCATGGGCTATAAAGTTTCGTTTGATTTTCATAAAATTGACATATTTGAAAAATAGGATTCTTTGTAAGGTAACCAGAGAGGACTTACATACATGAAGGATTATGTCTGGCACATTTCTGTGCCTGCCATTCTAAAAGAACATTACGAGTTTATGCGCGTGTTTATGCGCGTGTCTTAAACTCCCACACTACCTAGATGCTGAAGCAAGAGATTGGATGGAAACTTTCTAGAATACCCTTCTCCACAACACTAATACATTTAATGACGGAGACTTCGTTGATCAGAACACTTAAGCCAAATTAACTTACTAGTTAGAGGAAGAGGAGGAACCTCAAGAAAAGACATTTCTTTATAAAAATTAGGTTCCTATTTATTTAAATTACGGTTTTATTGAAGTAACAGCGGCGCATCTCACTGTGCCCCACAATTCTAATTAACAAAATAAAAGTTATACCGTAAGCACAGTAAAGAAGTTAGTTTGGTAGTGCTAGTTCACCAGAGCACCTGACAGCTAAAGTATACTTACGTTAGTGCAGCAATACATAGTGCACCAACC
>JAHZND010005418.1:0-10130 GCA_027744115.1 Acrocyrtus sp. NNG-2020
TACTTGCACGTCTTGTAGACTTGAATAAATATATTTGTACAGGTAAATGCTACAGCCGACTATATCCGGAAAGTATTGGCAGTCACGTTCCGAAAGATTCTGAGCCAGCACAGCCACCAACTTTACTTTGCCGATATTCGATTTTACCAGCTTAACGTTCTTGATAAGAATATTGATAATCCGTAAGAATTTCTCTCCTTTCTTTGTAAGACATACATAATATGATACGGGTTGTTGATATGTGAAATATTTTATACTAGCGATCAGCGAATGACTGCGGATATTGACAAGTTTTGCACAACATATTGCGAAGTGCTACCAAAATTGCTTGTGTCTCCCTTCACAATTGGATACTACTGTTATCAAGGCGCTCGAAGGTATCACTTACTCTGAAATGTTAGCTTATCTAATTGTAATTAATGACTAATCTGGCCGAATTCTATTGTAAAGATCTGGATGGCTAGGCCCAGTTGGCTGTTTCGGCTTCTTTTTAGTAGCCACCACCGTCAACAAATTTCTCATGAGTCCAGTTATCAACTACGTCGTGAAACAGGAAAAGCGCGAAGGCGACTTCCGGTTATTTAATTAAACTTATACTTGTCACTTTTAAATCATTCATTAGCATAACGGGAATATTTTCCTTGTCTATCTGTTTAGATTTCTGCACATGCTGACCAGAGTTCACTCAGAGTTAATATCCTTCCACTACGCCTCCTGGGCAGAGCAAAGGAAAGTAGATGATGCGCTTCAAACACTTACAGATACTCAGCACTCCCTTTATTTTCGTCAATATTTTCTCACTTATTTTATCAACTTTGTGGACTACATGGGCTCGATATTCAGCTACCTGATGATTGCAATTCCTATATTTACTGGGGAGCATGATGACCTATCACCTATCGATCTCACCGTGCTAATTAGCGAAGCAAGTGATTAATTATCAGTTGGTATAATTTGAGACCCTAACATATTTTTACGAAACACATCAATGAATGCCTGCTATTTATTTTTAGAATGCCTTTATTTTAATGTACCTCATTTTCACGTTCACGAGTTTGTTGGATGTCGCCGGAAAGTTTCCAGATGTTGCTGGCGTTACCCACCGAATAGCACAGTTACTAGAAAGGCTCACAACTCTAGAGAAACATTGGAAAAATATATTTCCAGAAGATCATAATAGGATTACTGACATTGAGAGCTTTGATGGATGGATTGAGAAGAGGAAAAGCATTCGAGAAAGACTGCAAATGCAAGGTGGGATAGAAGGCGAAGAAAACAAGAACGACAGCGTCCAAACCAGTGGAAACGCTCAAAGTCTGCTGATTTGGTCGCTGGATAACGTCACATTCTCCAAGCCAGGAACGGAACGGCCATTGGTATCAAATTTGGATTTGAAGCTGGTTGTTGGAGAGTCAGTTTTAATTTCCGGAGCGAGCTCGGCTGGTACGTATTAAATGAGTAAATGGAATAATGCCAAAACTTGACAGATATTAGCTTAACTATTATCACAGCCTTCTTTTATTTACACATTTTAAATATGAGTCGGCTCTGCTATTATAGTAGCCTAAATTGACTACTTTTTAACAGGAAAAAGCAGCTTGTTTCGGGTGCTCCGTGGTCTATGGCCAGTTTCCAGTGGGCAACTTAAACGCCATTACCCTCCTGGGCCACATGGTGTGTACTTTTGTCCTCAGAAATCGTATCTGACTTGGGGTACGTTGAGAGAACAGGTAAAGTTTACCAACAATAAATTTACTACCTTTCTGTCTTTAAAACAAAAAGTCATAGTCACTACAAAATTTTATTTTAAATTTCAGATTAGCTTCCCACTACTTCCTGATACTACCCGTATGGATGACAAACTGCTAATGCACTATCTGGACAAGCTCAAACTTACACCTGTCATTGAGAGGGTTGGAGGCTTGGATGTCTTTACCAGTTGGAATATGTGAGTTGAATTATATATACTTAACTTAACTTGGTTCCAAAGCCAGCACGCTTTAGCAATAGATAAATGCTTTTTTATTTTAGATATGACAGCCTCTCCCCAGGAGAAATCCAAAGAGTGTGCCTTCTTCGAATCTTCTATCATCAACCTGTTGTCGCCATCCTGGACGAAGTAACCAGTGCACTGCCCCTCAATATGGAGGAATTTGTTTACACTGAAATGAAGCGTCTAGGGATAACCTTAATAAGTGTTGGCCACCGAGAGTCAATTGCAAAATACCACGATAAAAGACTAGTTATAGATGAAGGAAACTGGTCTGTTCATTCAATTGAGCGATAACAGGCCACAATCATCTTTTATTCTTTGGCGTTTTTGACTTTGTGGCAATGAAGCAAAATAAATCAGTAAACATTTAACAATTAGTAAAACATTTATTTCCATTGGTGCTCCTCTAATATCATTTCCGATGCTTTGTCTCCAAGCATAAATGTAGCTGCATTTAAATTTGAGTTTGGAACTTCCGGTATAATGGAAGCGTCCACGACTCTCAGTCTTTTTGTGTGAAGCACCCTCAGCATCGGATCCACAACGGCTTTTGGGTCACCCACACCTCTGCCCATGGTGCAGGTACCGCATGGATGATAAACTGTTAAAGTAAGTTGTCTGCTATAGCACTCGTAATACTGAAGACTTCTCATTGGAAAGCTCTCACATCCGGGAATGTGCTTGTCGTGGAGTTTCGCTCCATGCTTTTGAAATGCATTTGTCGATTCCACCAAATTCACTGAGAAGTCGATTCCTGGAAAGAGCCAACGTGAAATTTAACTTATAACTTACTACCCAACATAATAATCTTTTTTTTGCAGCTTACCATCACGCAATATTTTGATGTCATCAGGATGACTGAAATATCTCGGGTTAATAATAGGATCATCTGACGGATTATTACTCGCTAGTTTGATATATCCACGAGATTTGAACTTTGCTAGCACTGGACAAATAAGAAGCCCATCTTGCTTCTCCGTTTCAAAGAAATTTTTAATAAAGTTATGTTTTATACTGAATCCGTCTTCAAGGATCTCGCTAATCTTGGGAACTGGAGGAGAAGGCACAAGGTAAAGCTGTATGTCGGGGGATACTTGGTGAGGAGATAACTTCTCTGTGTGCATTTTTCTTCTCGCTACGGAGCTGTAAACGTATCCAACAGCATTAAATAGCATTGGCGTCGACATTACTCCAGTACCGTGTGTCCAATAATTCCTAACTTCATCCAGGGTGACATCTCTCTGGGTATTGAATGAGGCTTTTGGCGTCTCTATTGTAAATGGCAGAATAGTCATAATATGATCCTGCATGTTTTGACCCACTGGAAGATCCACCTTGCATTTGATCTATAAAATATTATTGAAAACATGCAATTTTATTTTAATTCATTTTGAGTACTTTTGGAAAATAAAATGAACGTCTCAGCTTACCCCAAGGTTTTCCAGATGGTCCCTTGGTCCAATACCTGAGAGCCTTTGGCGAGTCTACCGATCCAGCACTGACTATGATCTCCTTTGTCGCTCTTGCCATTCTGGTAACTCCATGTCGGATGTAAGTAACTCCGTACGCTGTCCCACTTCCGTCAATTTCCACGCGGATGGCTTTAGCATAGCGATAAATTTTTAGATTACTTCGGTGGAGGATCGGCTTAATGAATGCCGGGTATGCCCCAAATCGTCGGCCGTTCTTAATTGTCACGTCAAGTCGGCTGAAACCTAAGCAATAGAAATGCTATACTGATAAAATCCAATCAGCCACTTTTACCAGATGATATCCTGTAAGTTAGAAAATGTACCAGCTTCTTGGCGCCCATTTAGATCCACCGTAGGATAGCCCATTTCTCTTCCCGCTTCCAAAAACTCTGCATGAAGATGAGGCTCTGCAGATACGGACACGTGCACGCCTTGTCCATTTTGTGAGTGCCACCTTTCTGTTAGGAATTCAAGAAAGAGTAACTATTAATTTAACGGCATCAATTAGAATACAGAAGAGACTTGGTTACTATACCATCGTAATACTGGCCGTGATAGTCCTCAATATTTTTAAAGTTTCTCAGGATATTGTCAAATCTCCATTCCGCACTCCCGGAAAGTTCTGCCCATCTGTCGTAGTCAGTTGGGTGCCCACGTTGGAAGAACATGGCGTTCAAGTTACTACTCCCGCCAATTCCTTTCCCTCTGGGCCAAAAACTGCGGAATCCTCTTAATGCCAAGCAAGAATTCCTCTGGGGAATGGTGTGGTAGTTATAATCTATCTGAGGTTTGTGCACAAGTTGTCCCAAAAATGCGGGCACACTCTGCACTGGATTTGGATTTCCTCCATTTTCCAGAATAAGGACTTTAAAACTTGGATTTGCAGTCAGTCTGTTTGCAAGCACGGTTCCTGCGGAGCCAGCTCCAACTTTAGGGAACAATCGAGCAAAAGTAAGCAACTGTTCATTAAATCCCCAACATTAACTTAATCTTTCAACTTATAATTAGCCAAACATACCAATAATGAAATCAAAGTGCTCAATCACGTCTCCCTTGTAAGCTTCTAAACTTTGGCTTTGTAGATAGTCTGCGTACTGATCCAAAAACCCGTAAGAGGCGACCAACATGGGAAGTGCTCTGTACAAAAGGACCAACGTTGCTGGGGAGAAAGGAATTGTCGGAAAATTTTCTCCCGCCGTTCTTCCGGCTAGAAGATTTCTGAAGTATTCGATCGCCATCACGATGACAAATGGTCCACAGCTTACTTATTAGACGTCACTGAACTGACAGCGAAGAGCAGTCCATTAGACCAGGCAGACTCGACAATTAATGAAAAAAAAACTGATTTGTGTACACCTGATCTACCCTGCATCTCGTCTCATTTTCCATTCCATTCACATCTTAGTAAGTACCGTCGCCTAATTTAATTACTAGGAAGCTGTATTTATTTGTGCTTGCCACTTCACGAGTCACCTATTATGAAATGAGCTTAGAGTATGCTATTTTAATTTTTTATTGATGTTAATAAATATTTTATTACTATCAATTATTACTCGCGGCACAATGAGATGCTGTAAGGAAAGGGGATTCCTTTGATAGATGTAACAGCGAGCATTGGAAACTAGCTCACTTCACTCTCAATCAATCCTTTCAGTAAAAAGATATGAGTAGAAGTGGTCGTGAGTTGCCAAGCCCATGTCAAAATTACCTGAAGTACAGTATTACGGTGAACCAAGGTATGACTTTATAATTCCTTAAGCGTCACGGTTAGCCATGTGCCTATTCAATATTGCGCGTAAATGAACACCGCAATAAAAAACAGCTTGGCTTGGGACTTGCTTTCCGAATGCAAAAAAAGTGTAAAAAATATTTTTGACGTAGACAGCAAGTTACGTTGCAATGAAATTCAAGGGTTGGTGGAGGCAGAAGAGCCCAACACGTTTTGTAGGTAAAATGGGCACAGGTTTTTCAATATTTGAAATGTAAGACTCGTCACTTTCTGAATAATTGAAAGTCAGAACATTATCTTATACGATGGACAGAAGATTATTGCCCTTTTATCTTTAGAAAACTGCTATAATGGTTACAAAGTAGTAGTACGTCATCTTGAAATTATTGCTTCTGGGAAATAGTGGAATAATTGTCCGCAAATTTTTATGTATTTTTAAACAAGCTACTTTTGGCTTTACACCTGTTTCACTAAAATGTGATGTAACCGGTTTTTCTACCACCCTGGATTTCCTCTAATCAAGATAGTGTACTGTCCAGCGTACTGGTTAAAAATGGGAAAATGTCGTCTAGCAAATTAATAAACTGGATCTGATCTTCTGTTAAAGTAGCTCTGCTTCATATCTTTGGATATTCCGAAAAGGAAACCACTTTTTCATTTTTTAAAAAACTTGTTTTTCTTATTGTCCATCGAGCAGAGGAATGGGGTACAAATAGAAATCGTAGATTTCAATAGCATTTCCATTTCATGGAATTAAGTTTAGGACAGTTCAAAGATTTCAAGGAATATGATATGTAGGCTGCACTTGCTGACTTCTGTGCTGCTTTTATTTAAATTCGGAGTGATATGTCTGGCTTTTCCAATTTTTGATACATGGATGGCTAATCCGAGCAAGGTAACACGGTTATTTAACTGGGATCGTGTCTAGATATTATTTATTACTATCACAATCAAAAATTCATTGCGATTGAAAATACGGATTTGTATTAAAATGAACTTTGAAGATACTTTTGGGACTTGTTATGTGCATGCTTTTGATTTTTTAGTACACAAAAGAAACAAAATCAATTCCATTGATTTACCGGAGTATCAAAATCATCTTACGCAAGCTCAATTACACTTCCCGTGTCATAAAATGTTTCTAACCATATTATTCTGGCCCAATTTATTTTAATTCTATTTGTATTCCAGAAGAATACTAAACCGATGTAGTTACTATAGCTATACAAACGTATCTTTGTGCAATTAAGAAGTGGCAAAAATTATGTTTACTATAAAAAATTTGCAATTTGCAAGGTACTCGCCAAAATGGCTATAAGAACTGTGATCTCTGCGGAAAAGACAGAGAAGATGTTTTTCACGTGCTGTGTGTCTGCATTACCAATGTGTTCGGCAAACAATAGGGAGTGTAATTAATTGTAATTTGAGTGAGTTGGATCGCGAGTCTATGTATATGAAACTCAATGATATCAGTAAATGTAGCAAAAAGATACAGATTATTTGTAAAGGGTGGAAGGAAATGATGAAAATTAGAGAATTTTTGCGAACTTATTAACCGTAATTTTGTATTTAAAAAATGGAATGTAATAGATGGAAAAACAAAAGGGAAGCCAATGGCACCTATCATATTATTTATATTTTATTATTTTAACCATTAATCTGTAAAATAAATGAATGACCGTGTATGATGGCAAAAAATGGTCAATAAAGAATACTAACTACTACTATAGCTATATAACTTGAAGATCATCACTAATTAGTAATAAATGATTTTCAGTATTAAAATTTAGTAAAGTTATTTTTGAAATAAAAATGCGGATAAACCTACTGTATACCCCCGAAAGTATGCGTTTTATATACGGAAAGAGCCATTTACAAGTTACAGACTATATGTCAAATATAAGACCAAATGTGCAAACCTAAATTTATATTGAGTTTGACAATGTCATTGGATTTATTAACTAACGTTTACCTGTACACGATACACACTTTAATAAACAATACACTGCACTAATAGTTTTATCCGTACATTTTCTACAGCAAAATTTGAGACACTGTGGTCTGCACAATAATATCAAAGTAGCTGGTTTGAGTACTTCTTTTTACTATAAATGAGTTACCAAACTTGAGTGACATCGGTTTTAAACTTTGAAGTGAAAGGAGAAGAGGTTTTCTTTCCACAACGGTTGCTGAGAGCTTAAGGCAAGTAATCTTCTCATGCACTAATATTTTTGTTCCTTCGTGACATTTCACCATTAAGGGAAATGCCATGTAGACCATACTGACCAATATTAAAGAAATGTACGCCGTAGTACAGAAGAGGGGGAGTGGCAGCACTGAAAAGTACTTTATGGCAATTACATTACATACTAGAATCAGCCATAGACAGGAAGACAGTAAATGAGATACAAGTCTGTTCTGGCCATCTTCCCATATTTTGGACGCAATCTGACATTTTTGGTACCACATTGGAAAAATTTTGGGGGAAACTGAATTTTTTGAAATTCTAAAGTACTGTGATATCTTTTCCAGCCAGTAAATTAACATTGTGAGGGCTACTAGTGTCGTTCGGGTTACTTCAAATGAAAATGCTAAATGAATGGAAAATCTGATAACGCCTGTTGTAATTTCTACGGAATTTCTACATCCAGGATTGATATATTTTGAAATTTTATTCAGGGAATGAAGCGGATCCACATCTACAGAAAATGCAAACGCTGAAAAGAGAGGAGGACCGAGGAGCACAAAGAGCCTCAAAGTAACGCTAAGGAGACTACTTGCCTTACACCATCTCAAGTTTTTTATGTTTACAGATGCGCCCGCAACGTCAGCTACAAATGCATAAATGAAAAAAATCACTAATTATATATGTTCCCTAAATAAAATATTGAAATATTCTATTTTTACAATAGTAGTTAGGTAAACGTTTCTCACTTAAAGAGTGAATAATCCTTCCCATTTCCCTATTGCCAATAACGATGTCATTTACCTGTGTCATTAGCACTTTGCTGCAGCCAAACAATAGATAAGCGAAATATCCAAGAGAGAAAAGTATCTGCACCAGTGTGAAAGTAGCAGGAAATAAAAGTGGAGGAAGGGAAAAAATAAATATAAGCAATGACCAAGAGAAAGTTAGCACTCGGTATTTTCTGTACTTTTTGTGATGGCCACAATCTACAGTGAAAAATGATTTCGTCTTTGAATTCCATTCTAAAGGTGTCTGATAGAAACGACTGCAAGCGTTACTATCAGACCTACCTAGCGACCCATTACTTACTAGTTAGACTTATCGTATTTTTGATTTGTTTAAAATAACTTCCATTTTTTGTTAGAGGCAGCAATGGCTGACTCATTGTAACTAGCTCCGGCTCCTAAAATAAACACGTTTCCGATATTTGTTCGATATTTTTTGCGTAGGTCTGCTTATCAAATGTCAATCTTTTTCTAGACCTACTGACTTAATCATGCATTATCGAAACAATTTCAGCTTTCTCTGAGCCCAAGGTAGGTTCAATTTTAGACACAATATGTAATGTGTCAATATCTAAAACAGAGACGTTGCTCTCTAGTCTCTATATTGACATAGAGATTTACCTTTTTATAAAAAATTAACTCCCGCCTGTCTATTTTATTGACGTCAGCACATGCTTTGGGTATAAATTTTTAAGCCAAACGCTTTTCATATTGTCAACAGCGACAGATTTACAAAAATATTACCATTGGTTAATTTATGACAAAATTTTTACTTTACGTGAGTCAAGTCTTTCACAAAGAAACAAAACGACTGTCTTAGTATTCGTTAATTAGTTCTGGGCTGTACATGCATAATATGCCAGTTTTTAGAGGTGGTTTACTGTTAACTGATAATTATATCGGCAATCAATGTTTCAAAGGAAAGATGTCAATAGCTTTTTGATAATTCTCCATTTTCCATAGTCAATATTTCGTGTTTTTCCGTAATCATCAATTAATTGCAATTGCAGCTACAGAATGGCTCGCGAAATAGATGACCAAGACTCCACAAAAAGGCTTACAATTAATAAATAACTGAAACATCTTCAAAATTTCGCTGACGCTAATCATTTAAGTTTACCGTCGATGAAACTTGTAATCCTGTAATTGATTGGCATATCCATTATGTACACCTTCCCTTCAGTTTTTCTGAAATGAAGTATAACATTAACATGCAATGCATTAGTTTGAACTAACTAAATCAAGTAAATTAATTTACTCTGCGCATCAACATTTATTATTGCTATTAACTTCATGAGATCTGCACGTGAAATGTCCTACTTTGGTGCTGTAACCTTCATTAGACGACAGCCCTTTCCGAGCATTTATCATCTTCTGCTACTAGTGATGATTGATAAAGCATCTTGGTAAAGATGGTGCTTATTCTTATATGTAGCTTGTTTTGATATAAGAATGTCCAGAATTTGATGTGGTTGACTGCACAGTTAATTGAAATCAAATCATGCGTAGCTACTCTACTATTAAAGAGGCAATAACTTTGTGGACGCTTACAAGGATACATGTTATTAAATATTCAGTTCAATATTGATTATCCGCCTATCGGCTTGGGTGGATTACTTTTTCTACTTAATTTGTCAGCGTGATATCCGCTTTGCTGTAAACCCTCCTAAAGTGCTTGTTTTAGCGTTGCACCTAAAATGCAATTTCGTCTTTCGGTTAACTCCCCATTCAGGTTATTGGAGTATAAATAGAAGCTGGAATTAAGTAGACGATATCAGTTACATTACGAAAACTTAACTTGCTTCAATTATTAAACTTTCGTTTTTCAGTCCGGTTTTATAGATCTCTTGATTCTTTCTAGAATGAAGATTTTCACGTGTGTGAAGTTACAGCAAAGGACAACAGAGAGCAGAGGACAGCAGAGGAAAGCAAAGCACAGCAGAGGACAGCAGAGAGACAGCAG
>JAHZND010005419.1:0-10728 GCA_027744115.1 Acrocyrtus sp. NNG-2020
CGGACAAAGACATAACATTGTCGGACGGACGCGGACAGTCTCCGTGCTTTTTTTGTCGGACATGGACAATCTCGGACACGAAAAATTGCTGTCCGACTCAGCCCTAGTTCCCTTCCTTTTCCTAGCTTTTCCCTACCTTACAAATGTAAACAAACAAACCTCAGCTGATACAGTACACAACTTACATTGTGCATGTATTGTACAGCAGAGGCACATTCGCAAATTGTGTCGTGCAAAATTTAGCCAACGTCCTCCTCAAAAATTTTCACTTCCTCCACAACTCTACTTTTGATCCCTTCGTATTATTTGTCACTAAACCTGATTATATTTTTTAAATTTTTTTGGAGAAATAATTCATGCATATATCCCTCGAACAAAAACAAAAGCGTGCGCTGTTGTGAAATGGGAATGGATATGTATTGAAAAGCTAACTGCGTAGTATCCTGTCCAACCTCATCGTATTGGATTTGGATGGTTGATGGTTCGTTCGTTCGTGGCTCGTGCAGACTCATATTGCTAAAAATGCTGCGGAATTAGATGTGGATGGAATGGAGAATACGGTTGAGAATGGGATGAGGAGGCAAGCTGAGGAAAGGGGGACTAAGGGGAGGGGAGTATAGTACGGACACGGAGAATGAAAAGAAAAAATACAATCCCCAACGCAGTTTGTTTTTGTTTATATGTATGATGAGGGTAGTAAATGTACGAGATGAATTTACGTGGCGCATCTACTCACTCAACAACGTACATATGAAGGGGCATAAATGAGCAATAGCAAAGCCTAGGTTGCAAGGTGACACCAAGGAGAAATTATGAAGTGGAAGGAGGGCCTGTTCAGTAACTACGATGTGAATACATTTCCAGTTTTAAAAGTGACCGTTGGAGGTCATCGGAAGGGGTAGCCTTGAGTGTTCAGAGGTATGAGTGAAGGGGATATGTGTTGACTGTTTTGCGTTTGGGACACTGTTGTGATGGTGTTTTGAGGGTGAACTTTGTGCGAAGTTGGTGAACATACCCGCTCATTGTAGAGGAGAATGAGGTTTCTAGGCTGGAGGAAGGCTCAGTTGTATTGCAAATTTGTTGGAGTGAAGATCTGACCTCACCTTGCGAAAAGGACGACCCCTCTCTTCGCCATCTTCAGAGGACCTTTTGACCCTTTATTTTTATTTTTTCTTTGGTTTGTTAATGAATGAAAAATTCAGCAGCGAAGTCGTTGTGGAGGATCAGCTCCCGTCGTTGTCCACCCCGTCGTGGGACATCAACACCAGCTTACCTGACGTACACTTCTTGTGTTCAAGTACCAACAGCCGGAGTGTCGTCAGCAGCGGTCAGTCAACGGAAACTGACCCTTTCATTATCTTCACTTCATTGTACAATTTGTGTCACTGTTGCCAACAAAAAAATCGCACAAGCTCGAGAAAGAAAAGGGAAACTTGGAGGTGTGGTGGTGAGCCGTGGCAAGGGCCTCAGCGCCCTCCCACTCATCGAAGACCTTTCATGCTTGTCATCAATACCAGACACTGACGCTAGAATTGACAACAGTCGGATCCACCGGAGAAACCCGTGGAGACTCCAGAATTCGAATGATACCGTTCAGAATCAAGTTGGAATCGCTTCATCTGTGAGCAAAATCCAACATCAAAAATCAAATGTAATGTATCCACTTTAGCGAAGTGTCATCGTGTGGCAGCGTCGCCATTTGCCAAACTGCTTATTTTTCGGCATTCCCTCCTCTTCTCTTCAATCAAGTCACCTTTTTGGCCCTAACTCAAGCTACTTAAACTTGTCATCGTCAATTTTTTACGGGGGTCCGGAAGGATATCGTTCTAATGTATCACTAAAGGAAATCAACAATTATTTTTCTAAGAAGATATTTTTAACTTCTGCCAGGCCTCTGTCGTCGTCACTGTTTACGACACGGCCTTCATTTCATCAACCTTCTCATGTGCGAACCTTAATTTACTTCGAGCGTAGTTGTCAAACAACAGATCTCCATCATTATCCCCAACGGTCTCATTAAATATCTTCAAAGGGGGATAATCCTAACTTCTTTTCATGTCAGAGAGAACTAAGAAGGAGTGTACAGCTTTTAGTTCACGCCACATCAAAGCCCAACAGTGCAGAAATAGGAAGCAATTGAGTCAAGTCGCAATTTTTACTGGACTTCGACGGAAAGCAAACAAGGTAGTATCTGAAAAAATCGCTTATGCAGCAGTCGCCAACGGAATCTCAGTCATCATACGCCATGGATTTCACCAATGGCAGTAGCGGTGCCGAAACCCGAATGGAAGCAGATTTTAACAGGTACTCCCTTAATATGAACTGCCCTTTGTAGTTTGAGGATTTTTGAAAAAAATCATTTTTATAGCATGAATTTTAGTAACAATTATTTTTTGCGGTTATTCAGGATGAGAACATTATCAGAAACCAGCGATGATGGAAGAAAGAGCAAGTTTCCCATAAAAAATGAGCGTGACAATGTTTTGCGCAAGGTGAGGTCCGTTTTGAACAAAGTCAGCTCATTAAACTTCTACACATTGCAACAACGGTGGTTGAGCGTGCTGCCAAATAGCAACGGCCCAGAGGGCACATTGAGTACAACCACGGAGGTTCTTCAGCTTGTAGTTAACAAGGCACTGGATGATACAATTTACATGCACATATATGCTCGGCTTATGGGCTTCGTCGTTAACAGCAAACCAGAAAGCACTTACGAGACTCGTCTCCTAATTAATAGTCAGCTTCATCATGAGCTCCAAAAACTTGCTACAGACAAAGAACTCGCCCTTTTCGATAGGTCAGTCGAACGGGCTGATGCAACTCGCCGTCGAAAGGTAACCCTTCATCGGTTTATTGCAGAACTATATTGCGAGAAAGCCTGCACCTCGAAATTTCTCGTTCAGCGGGTCAAAGACCTAATGATAATGAACAACCCAGGTAATTGATTTCGTATTGCATGAAACAACTTATCGTATACAATGTTTGATTCTAATTTTATATTAATGCGCCTTGAGGTAATAATGAATTTTAATTATTTTTTTCTGTAGCGATTGTGGACGAAAATGTCGAATGTCTCTGTGTTCTGCTTACGTTCGCCGGGGCAAAGTTAGAGGAAAGCAAGAAACAATGGCTGGATGAAATTTTTTATAAACTCTCCCAAAAGCAAACAGAAAGTCCTCAGGCTTTATCAAAGAGAATGCAGTTCATGGTGTTGGATCTCATGGAAATGAGACTTAACGGCTGGTCTCCGCACAATAAGTGGTGGTCTCCATCTGTGAAAATTTCATCAGAGGAAGAAGATAACACAAGCACACCCGGCAACGTAAATGAGCGAAATAAGTCCGGAAGTAATTCTCCTCGGGGCACTACCACGGCATCAGCATCAACCAGCAGCCATAATCATCATATGGGAAATGAGCCTCCAAGAAAGGTAACAAAAAAGGGAAGCAAACAGCGTACATCCACCTCATCCAGATCCAGCTCACGAACTTCAAGGGAGCGAATTTTAAGAGACAGAAATGGCAATCCCGTTATGTCTGCATTAGAAAAGCGGGCACTACGGCGAAACTTAGTAGGCTTACTGAATAAAGTTAGCCCAGAGAATTTACACAGGATTGCAAGCCAACTTGAGTCGTACTTACCAAAAGGTGGTGATGACCCTAGCATGGATATTGCTGTTGATATCATCGTAGATAAGGTGCTTTGCGACGGAATGTATGTTAGAATCCATGCAAATTTAATTTCCCGTGTGGTTAAAAATGCCACGATTCCATCGCTGGGCAATAAGATTGCCACAAAGGTTCTTACCTTTGTCACTGAAAATCCAACCTCCGTGGATGGCTTCAGGTTCCTTGCAGAGCTTTATCAATGTGACCTCATCGAGGTGGATTGTATTGTTGCAGCTCTACAAAGAATTCTCGCATGTCCTTCTGAGAATCTTGCTCATGCTGTAGAACCACTGGCTATATTTTTGTTTACCGTTGGCTCCAAACTGGATGTGGAAGTTGCAGATCGTAACTGGATTCTGCAGATTTTAGAAAACTTGAAGATAACTGCAGAGGGACTTCCAGTGCCCAAAAATCAGAACAGATCTTTATGCTTGGTCATGAATGTCATCGACCTACGGAATTCTAACTGGGAACATCGCCAACCACCACATTGGTTGCCATCCACTGCATCCATCTTCTCCAATCGATTTGAAACTGAAGCATTTATTAGACTCTTTGGAGAAGATAGACAGGTACAACAATAAAGATATAGCTATGCCATTGTTTTTCTCGTTTAGGTTTATTCTGCTTTATTCAATTAGGTAATTAATTTTATTTTTTTATCTACAGGAGTTTTTACGCTCTTTCAAGCTGAGATGTACTACGTGGAAGAGCACCGACAGGTTTTTTAAAGATGCTTTGGAGTATGCTGTTTGCTGTGGAGATTGGGAGAAAGACCCTGGATTTTTACGAATGACCGGTGCTTGCGTTAACTTTATTGTCAAGGAAGGTTTTATTAGCCATGGACGCCTTACCAACTTTCTGGGAACTTTTGTGGAACGAGTTATGTGGATGCGACGTAAAAATTACAAGGCTTGGGATAATTTGGGTCGCATTCTTGGTTAGTGTTTAAATCATTTGTTTGCTAAAGATGGATCCACTTTTGGATAAATATAAAATATAAGATTTAATGAGAATGTTTTGTTTTTTTTTGCAGAGGAAGTTTACTAACAAAGATGCAACTGAGTCGAAATTTGGGATGCTCGTGAACTAAAAATCTGGCATGATACTACGTACCGCACATCACATAAAGTATTAAACTGTCTCGTGTAAAAGGAATGATTGATCGCAAAACTTCAATTAGGGTAGTGATGGAGAATTGTTGGTTGCAACCAGCATCACTAGTGTGAAAATTAGTGAGAGGAGAAGGATTTTCAAAAGATGTTTTAATGATTCTTTGGTTTTTGTATGAAGTCCTATCCTATTAAATTACTAACTTTTGTTTTCTAAAAGTAATTTCTTTTGACGGTTTTCACATTTTCTACAAAATAACTACCTACTAAAAAACTAAAATGTATGTTTGACTTTGAAAGGTCTGCTGAGTGAATTGGATATTCTAAAATCTAAAATAATCTTTTGAAAATAGTATGTTGAATGGCAATGACTATAACCCACTTATACTCTCTCTGGTGAAAAAATGTTCCTTCCTTTAGTACGATCAGAATTTATTTGCTATGAAACGTTTATCCTGCTTAGTATATTAGTAAATTCTAATTCTCTTGTGTGATGACATGATGCTGATGGACTGACTGATAATCGGAATTATATTTAGGCGTGATATGCGATTAATTAGTACTAATGATAAAAATAAATTACGTAAGTATTCAATACTAACCATATAAGTAGATTTACATTAGGGATAACTGCGTTGTGCTGATATTGCTAAGAGTAGTCCACTGCAACGACAGAAGTGTCTCGAAATATATCTGCGTTTAACGTTTTAAAAATGTTGCTACTTCAGACCTACTAGTAACACCGTCTATTTTTAATCCTGAATTTGTAACGGCGCAGAAAGGTTTATAGGACCGCCAGCAGTCTAGCTGTATGTACAATTTAAGTGCACATGCATGACTGTTGTGGAGAAGTTTAGGAGGTTATCTGAAAGAACAAGGAAAGATTTTGTCCTGATTCTACGATCTCTTTCATAACAGGCTTTATTTTTAATGGTTAATTTAGGTTAAGCTGCTTACCTCGGTAGACCTAACCTACTGCTGCAGGTGTGGGTCAAGGGAAATGGTTGAAGTTTAGAGTAAATTGTTGTTGGTAGACTTGTGAAATGCATGACAGATAAAAGTTCAAGTGGCCAATAGTTTAAGGTAAGAAGCTATAAGAGGAAGTCATTTCAGGAATGAATCAACAAAGAATACTTACCAATTTACCAATGCTACACAAGTTCTCTCTTACTGTATTCTAGTACTAGATCGCGTATAATTCAAAATGACAGTTTTGTTCAGTCACTTTAATCTTTGAGGTGAACTACAAATGCCTTTATTTGACATATACAACCTCGGCCGAAGCAAGGTTATCAGTTTTATTAAGCATACACACACTACGTACTTTAGTAATTAGGGAACTGCATCACAGGGAATTTTATATGAAGTAAAATAAGTTTTTTTGCTATTCAAAATTTGAATTAAGTAGCTCGGTGTGTACGAATGGCCAAAGAAGAGTACCTTGCATCATACTGCCATTAAGTTAACTGTGTGGCTACAGTTTCACGTACACCATCTATTCACTATTTAGAAATAATCAATGTTGTTACTCTCCAATGTGTTTTTCTGTTGTAATTGTCAGTGGCGTAAAATCAAAAATCAAATGTGGTAGTTCATTCTTAATTTTCCATCCGTTCATTTTACTGATCTTGAGTGGTCGTTGGTGCATTTAAATGGCAAGTAGTCGCCATTCGCCATATTAAAATAAATTATATTCACAGAACATGCATTTATTTTGATCATTGTTCTCACGTTACGATCATTATCGAGTACGCTAATAAATGTGCAGACCAGAACATTGTCTTTTACAATTAGCTTTACTGTCATAAGTATTGCATTTCAAAATTTGATTTGGTGTGCTTCAATATAGGTTTAATGCTAATACTGTTAGTCAAATTACCTAAGCTTATACTAGAGAGCAATTACAAAGACATTACAAAATTCAACAATTAGGATTGTCGCGATGACTAGTGGAAATCGGTTTAAATAGAAAGAGGTCAAATACGCGCTTGAACAAGGAACGTCAATTTTATTTGAAAAAAATATTTACAGAATCAAACCAAGTGCAATTACCAGCGGCACTGGTCAAGTAAGAAAATTTGTAATCAACTAGCAAAATGTAATAATTAAACTAACGTTAATACTAGATACGTATGTATATTGTAAGAGCATGTAATTAACAAAAAGAACTTGTTCACCAAAAACATGATTTAAGTTACATTACATATTTATTCGTTGGCAATTCTGAATAATTTTTAGAAACTTTAAACAACATAAAATATGCAAATTGCATTACCTGAAGCGTATATAATTTGTTTCAGAAATATCGTGGAAAAGTTGATGCTTTAAATCAGGGTTGCTTTTTATAACTTGGTTTTAATCGTGTAACAGCAATTATTTGGGTTTTTATATGTATGGATATTACAAAATTCTACTGCACAGTCAGCCGTCAGAGGAATGAGTCATGACTTGTGAGACATGCTACAAATACCATGCTCTGAAATTGAAATAGCTTCGTAATTTGATATGTCGGCGATATGGACGCAGTGCCCATTTTCTTTAAAATAATTCGTCACAGTAATGTACATTGGTTTAAGGTTTAGTCTCATATTCATTTTGGTAATTTGTTATTATTACCCATTCAATTGTTACAAAGAATACTAGACAAAAAAAGATTGAGTAAAACGGTGCGAAGTATATAATAATCGTAAAAAAAGAGTACCATTTATTATAGATAATTTACGGTTACATAAATTATTGATAAAATGTATCAATACAGTTTTGCATCTACCCTTAAGTGATATGAATAGCAAAATCCGAATAAGTTTTTCAATTGTTTTTAAAATACCAAAAAAAACTCATTGTGTTAAAGTTGATAAAAAATGTCTAGAGTAAAGCTAGTAAATCTACAAGTATAGGTAGGTTAAACTATAGAGAAATTGTAATCGTACTATTATTAATATTCACTAAGAGAATATTAGCAATATTCTCTGATCGTTTTCAATACAATCGCTGAAAAAAAGTTTAAAAACAAAAATAAAACATAAAACTGCTAAATACCGTTGTCCGTTTGACCATAATTATTTTCATTAATGGCCTATTCACATCAAAATAATTAGTTTTTATTTTAATTACACACTTTAAAAAACATTATAAATGCATATAGCATAAATATGTATCCTGTCATCGCTAAGCGGGATATTGCTGAACCGGTGAAGTCGAGACATACTACACGGTTTAAACTTACCCATCTACTTGTTATGGTACACGTGTAAATGGTGGAATGGAAGTTTTTATGAAATATGTATCGCGAAAGTTTTTGTCATGCACCAACCGTATAGTTGTTCTTCGTTTTCATAATGGCCTTGCCCTACTTAACAAATCGAAAATAAATGCCTACGTATTGAAGGGGAGAAAAACGATGAGTAATGACAGTTGCCAAACTTGCCAAACAAATTCACGAAATGAGAGCATCGCAAAGCATCCATCGCTCGCGTTACCTAAACTTCCTGGAATTGCAATATGTAAAGACTGAGTCGGTACAAAACGAAACGGAATATTAGTATGCTCGGCAGTCGAAATTCATCCAAAACTTATACAATCAAGTGTGATTGTGAATTGAAATTAGGTATATGCACTTGAGATTCTCAAGTTGAGAATGGAAGCGACTGACGATGAACGAGTTGTATCCAAACATGCATAAGAAAACAAGGGAAAAGAAACACCTGCAGCTTTTTAAAAGAACGACAACAAAATAGCAAGAAGTAATTTAAGTTTTTAAAAAGTTTCTCCAGAATCTTCCATGACTCATTTAATTAACAGTTCGTTTATGAATTTGACAAAATGTTTACGTGACAATTTTCCACAGGAAGCGATAAAAATTGATCGGTTGCTGCTTTATTTTAGAACTTTTTTTAGTACAACGTAGTTTTGCAATTGCACCTGCTGCCACTCACTGCATAAGATTCTGCGTAGATTCCGAAATTCCACTTTCAGATTCGCAACAAGGAATCAAAGGTAATCATGCCCATGCTTTGTTGCGCACCATTCCTGAGTATAAATTCAGGCTGGCTGCATCGCATTGTCATCAGTCATTTGACTTTCTTCCTCTTGCCACGTTGTCATCTTAGAGGAAGTACTGTTGAAAGAAGGAATTTTCCAAAGCAGTTCATTTCTCCTGCCATGTCATCCCGGTGATTTGAGAGCATTTGATATCAAATAATCAGGGTGGGAGACTTGATTCTCTTGCTGTTCGATATTATGCTCCAAGTCGCTGATATGACTAGGTAGAAATCATCATCAAACTGCCTTTCATCCGTCTCATCACATACTGCAAGCTAAGACGAGCCGATGTTTGCGCTTCATTACGGTAAACTTAAATACTCGTAAATGCTAATTCTGCTATGTTAATTTTGGGTAGATTCATGCGGGTCTTTTATTCCTAATTCAGTAATTAACGGTATTACGGTTGCCGGTCCATCTTGCTCATCCATTGTCCACTCGTTATGATCTTCTTCGTCTGTTCCTTCTGCCGTCTCAGTTTTCCCTTTTCTGTCTTCCTCTTTTTCCAGAACGAAAACAGGGAAGAAGTCATAATCTTCCTCATTTTGCGCTTCAGTTGAAGTGCTTCCTGAGGTCGGAGGACCCGGCGCTGCTGATGATGATGATGACTTAACTGTTTCCTGAGAGCTTATTTGTTGTTTTAATGGCTGACCTTGCAGTTTAACTTGTTCGCCCTGTCCCTGCTTAGGCGACACACTTAATGCGGGAGCGATTTCATTGACCTCTGTCCCGTTATTTTGTTGACTTGGGTTGCGCACTCTGCCTGCCACCATAGCTTGCTGCACTGCTACGGAAGGGATGTACGGTTGTAATGAGGCTCCTGCAATATTAGGCGAAAATATTTGCTCGCCGAGCCCATTATTCTGCTGAAAAGGGTTTCCCATTTGTTGCTGATGGTTGTAAAATCCAGGAGCAACGCTGAAGACTCCGTTAGCATTATGTGTCATTGGGGGGAGTGGGTAGTTTGTGGATGGAGAAGGGATGGGGCTTCGTCGTATTAAATTATCGCCAGCTTGTTGATAGGCCTGTTGGTATGATTGTTGCGCTGCGGGTATTAGATTTATAGGACCTTGGAGAACTCTATTGTTGCTTCCAGTACTGGTGTTGGTAGACATGGTCGGTGGGGTTTGATAGCCGCCTTGGGCTTGTGATTGAGGTAGCCAGTATGGACTTGTCGCTCTCATTTCCGGACTCAATCGGTTAATTGTAGAGCTTCCTCCGGGTATAAGAAGAGATGCAGGTCGAGAATTGGGAGTCTCAAACAATAGTGGAATTCCCGTTACCTGAGAGCTCACTGTACGAATGCTACTCGCTTGAGTATTTAGCTGGCTTGAGAATAGGTCAAATGCTTTCAAAACTTGAACCATCTCTGGACGATTTTTTGCAATTCGCTCCGTGCAACCTCGTCCCACTTTTATAAAGTGCCAGTAAATGTCCAGATTTTCATTTCCAGCTTTAAGATCTCGTAAAGGTTCGTAGTTTCCTTCAGCATCTTCTATTACTTCTCTCTGTCGTAATATCAGAAAAGTTAGTTTTAATTTTAATTAATAAGCCATAAAATTTGCTGTTACTATTTGTGTAAAAAGTTTGAATTTCTTACAAGGAACTTTTTGGTTCGACTGGAGTGCAAAAACTGGATTCCGCAAACGACACCACGCGTAATTTGGTATCTAACTGGCCACTGAAGGGGCACTGATTTATGCTGCAAATATTAATTACAGTTACATTATACTTAAACTTAAATGACAAAATTTATTGCACAAAATTGAGTTAATTTAGTAAAGTAGGTGTAAGTTTACTCGACATAGTAGCCTATCCTCCAGGGAGCCATTTACCATATATTGGTAAACTAAACAGGGATGCTCTCCCTCCAAGGAAAATCCATAAAGAGGAAGGATATTATCATG
>JAHZND010005420.1:0-17526 GCA_027744115.1 Acrocyrtus sp. NNG-2020
GCGTGACAGAACGAGCTGCAAAATACTGTCGTATTTCCCCTGTTAACACTACGGCATCATACTTGATGACCCGAAGTACTGCAGGTGTATCTGCTTCATTTAATGTCTCCAAAGTGAAGAGTAGCTTATCTTCACTTTGGGAACTTATCAATACCCCCAGTCCGTCTTTTTTTAACTGCTCGAATGTTTCATAAAAAATATTTGTTCGGGGCAGTATCATATTGTAGACGTTATCACTTTTGTAGGTGTTGCTAATTATTACAAGCGGAATGAGGAAGGATATTAGTATCCGTACGGATGCTTGGTTTTGGAGACCTGACGCCGGAAACACATTTCCCTGTTCCAGTATTGCCCTTAACAAAAATAGTATCTTTAGAAAAGCGTTTTCCAGCAGCCACTTTTGATGGATTCTATTGGTAGAATTTTCCAGATATTTTACTATAACGATGGTAAGCAGCTGCCACACGCTCACTAGCACCAGCAAACAAATTGCCATAGATATCCACACGTTTAATTGAAACGAGCTAAAAAGATCACGAAAATTAAACGCCGTTTTTCCTCGGTACCCACAACTTATGAAACTATAGTCTCTAAATGGAGTTGGCATAAAAATTGGAATATGGGGCATGCTCGGAGTAGTCATCTCCAATATATGAAGTTCGGTAATCTCTCGTGACAATCGTGGGATGAGTACTTTCATATTGCTCTCAACTGAAGTAGTGGCGGACTCTACCCATTTTTGATTTACACAGTGCGTATTTTCTACGTAGGAGGAGGAACCGTCTTGAAACTTTACCGTAAAATTTCTTAAGATTACTGCCCAAAGATTCATGGTAACTTGTACAAGAGTATCACTCATCATGTCGGCCATTATACTCGTCCTGCCCATTGCTAGTATTTTGAGAATACTTCCGCTATAGTATTTTTTGCAACTAGTGGGTGCAGTTATCAAAGGATTTCTGTTAGCCACTATGGTCAAATGCATCTCCCCAAGTGGATAGAGAGCCAACTTTTGTGACGTCAGTGGCCCCTGAACTCTCGACGTGGAAAGCATGAATGGTCTGTCAACTTTCCACAGGGAAATCGATTCCATATCTTTGCACTTAATATCACATCTGGTAATAAAGTGGAACGAGATGAGACTAGCCCTATCTCGGGATACTTCTTTTGTCACACCCAAAACAGGAATTTAATTTTTACTGCCCCCTATACTGCCTATTTCCAACCTAGCACAGTCCTCAATCCATCTCATGATTGATTTTTGCCAGTTCCAGGGACAGTCAGTCCCACAGTTCATTTCATTATTCCTAAAAAATTCAGACACTATAAATAATTGTAAGGACAGTCGCTTTACAGAGAGGATAGTCCTGGCTTCTCTACTGAACACTTGTCTATGGTAATTATGAAATTCCTGTGGTAGTGTTAAGTGGCCAGTTATAACAAACTGTAGCTCAGTGTCTATGTGCTGAGTCGGAAGTTGGGCGTCGTTAAGATTAGGTGGATAAATGCTTATATGCAGCTCACAATTCCACGGAATAGAGTTTGAAGCAAACCAAGTGAAGTTAACGCGCGCCTCCGTTACGAAATATGATATACTATCAATTCCATACAGTTTTTTATGTAGGACGCTGTAATTGTCAGTCTTACGTTCGTATATCCAAGCCAGTGTCCAAAGCACGCGGTGCCTCTTAAGGGCCCACGACGGTTTACTTAGCAGCAACGCTGGTATCGGTTTCCTGAGAATTATTGGGGTCGTTACGTTAGCTAAGTCGAGACCCAAATAGTTTGTTACCAGATGAAGTCTTCCTTGGAACTCCTCCTTGGGTGCAAATATTCCCGAATGGCCAAAATTCAGTGCCTTCTCTGCAAGAGGTTCCCAAATAGAGTACATGCCCCTGGAAATTTTCTTCACAAGAGGACTATCCTCTGAAGTATATACCCTCAAGTAAGGCATCACGGAACTCGGCAGGATGAAAAAGAAAAGTAGGAGCGGGGTTAAATGAGACAACATTGCTTTTGTTTCATACAGCATTTTTAATTTTCAATTCTCTTTCTTTAAGCTAAAGTCAGCATTCGTATAAATACTAGTTTTGTTTTGTTTTAGAGCAAGACAAGAAAGCAAATATTATTTGTCGGCAAAAGTTATAACTCTTATGATGAGGTATTAGTGAATTTATGGATACTCTAGTTCGGTGTGTCGCTTTTTAAAATCAACAATAATATCAAAACAAGACAATTTTTCTAATGCTAAATGTCCTGTATCCTGTATCCTGATTATTGCTGGATTGCTTACATTCAGAACAGGATCCCGTATATGAACACTAAATCTGACGGCGCACTATCTTAGAAAGCAAAATCAATTATCTAAAGTTCATTTTATGTAGTAGTAATTACTTTCTGGCGCAATTATTTTGGTTTTGAACATTATATTATAGTTTCAATTTTAGAATTTGCTAAACCCCGTAGTAATAGGTTTTTACGGTAGTTTCAGTTTCTTCAGATGCTAATTAATTTTCACTACTATGTTTGGTAAAGTGTAAAGCGACACGCGATACGGTATCTGAATTGGAGAAAACATTGGCTATTGCTGGAGTAAGGACAATGAAATATGAGCAGAAAGAATATTATAAAACAGTCTTAGAAATGCAACTTTTGCTGAACTAAATTTTCCATTTTTCTTCAACTAAATTTAATGCAAAATATTCCGTCCTGCTTAGACTGAACTTATATTGAATGGCTTTATAAGGGTTTTTGCCTACAAAGCTGCCAAATTAGAAAAAACAGGCGACACATACTGTCAAGTCAGTGGACGGTTACAATTTGTTCCTTATGACTGTTTTTATATTAATTAATAATAGTTGTATGAAGACATTAAGCAACAACAACTACACCTCTCTTTCGTTCACTTTAGCATTTAACCAAACAATAGTCGCAAAGTTTCTAAAAAATGGGCAACAGCCATAAAAGGGGTAAAACGATTACAAATATGCTTCTATTTTTACTTGGTGTAAATGGCCTCAAAATAGTTTTTGTACATGTACTCCTAGCTAAATTAAAAGCGTTTCCTTGTTTTGCTAGTAAGCGTATTTGAGCAATGAAAAGGCCTGCAAAAATTACTTCCGCATAAATATTTGGTATCGAAAGAGTATGGCTATCCCAGTTGGCCCACGAAATATATTGAAATAATAACATACAACTTACCTTAGCAATAGCTATAGAGATTTAAACGCTTTTGTAGATAAATCATACCTATTTTCAATTAAAGAAAGGATTCAAATTCCGGCGATATGTTTGACTAGCATTTCAGCTAAATTGGCCATTGGGCAGTTTGAACAGTAAATTCCTAGTGCTTCTGAACACTAAAATGTATTGGACTTTTTTGCAAATGCCAGTACTCTTCCCGTAAGACTCTGCCTATTAACCCAGCTTATATTCATTTATCCACTATAATTTTAAACAGGTGAATATTAACTGGGACAAGTCATACCGTATCAACCAACAAGAAAATAATATTTTCAGTAATATTTTTTAAAGGAACCAATATATTTTTAAGGTATTTCCAACTTCTTCACTTGCTAATTTGGTATGAAATACAGAAAAGAAGGAAGGAATGTCATTTAGGTAGGCCAAAGACACTTCAACAAAAAGACCGACTGAAAAATCATGTATGCGTAGCTGCAGCTGACTGTAATATTTTAAATATTTTTAATAGTACAAAATGAGTACGGGAAAAGGCGAAAAAAAATCTATTTTAGAAGCTCATGAAAACTAGTTTTTATTTTTAATACGAATGGCGTCCTGCCATTGAGTGACTTGCCTTTGTTCTTTGTGGAAAATTTTGGCGTGATTTTGGTTTTACGGGTACACAAGAAGTACAGTATGATTGTCTGTAATGATGATGTAGCATTCGTGCACATCTGCTCCATGTTATTTCCAAATTGCGTATTTGTTATGGTAGCAATCAGATGAGCCGAACTCAAACTTTTTTTTGCATCGAGAGGTAGTCTCTAGAAGACTTTTCAATTTAGTGTAAAAAATTAATTGATTTCGAAAACTAACTATATAGAAGGTAGCCAAATAAAATAATCTGATAAAATTGAGGTGCAAAAAAGCTGTTTTGTAATTGTAAAGGAAGTAAGTGTCTAGCGAAACTATTATCTGTTATCATCAACAATTAATGGCTGACAATAACAATAACTGACTGACGGCAACGACAGCTTCAGGGCACAGGATGGAAGGTGATGTGGCGTCTAAGCCGTCACTTACTTCAACAAAGTTAGGTGCTAAAGAAAATGAATCTGCACAGAGGTCACCGAAATATATCCCTTATCTTCCTGAGCAGGTATAGTTTTTTATATATTCTATTTACCTTGGTTTTTTATACTATCGGAATAGAAGACATATTATAAAGTAAATTTGATATGTTGTACTTAGTGGTGTTACCATTACTGTACTTTGAAGTAAAAATATTTGCCCTCTGACATTTATTGTGACGTACTTTTGATTTATTTTCATTTCAGGTGGTATAAGGCTCGTGCTAGGATACCTACCCGTGTCAGATTTAGCATCTTGCAGGCTTGTCAACAAGGAATGGAACCGTCCGGCTGTTGTCGCGTTAAATCGGAAAACGGAAATACGCATTACGATGCTGGAGTGTATCACTTGGTACTGCGAGACGTTTGCCAATTCCATTGAAGGCGTTTCCTTAAAAATTCAAGCGCTCCACTTCGACCGAGATCTATTTGAAGAGATCGTGGAAAGAATTAATGATGGTACTGGTTGTCTGGTATTGCTCGTACTAGATCTACAGAAACTTGCTGGGGACCATGTAAAGGAACTTGCGATTTACGTGGAATATGCAGCAAGCAATTTTCTGAAAATCCATAGTACTCGAAACGAAATTTATACGCTCATTTGTCAAATTTTGTTTGTGCACTACACTGCAGTGGAAAAATTGAAGCTAGTGTTAGCCTTTAATTTTGAAGATGATACGCCGACTGACACTCAAGATGAAGTCCGCGAGGAGATGAAAGGACATGTTTTGCCTAAACTAAATACATTGACAATTCGCTACTTTGAAGAACCCGAAGGTATTCTGCACAGACCAGAACTGAGAGCATTTAAAAGTCTTTTCAAATCTCTACTGAGCTCTGCAATTAATTTGAAGACCTTATTTTGTGAATACAATTACGTCCACTATGTGACCAGTGATCTACTTCAAATATCACCGCAGCTCCATACTCTTCACTTTCAAAATTACGAAAAAATGTCCGACAGACAATTGCAGTTTGGAAATGAGGAAATGACGGCACTGATACATCATCGTTTTCCACAACTAAGCGCGCTCCATGTTGGGAAGGTCACGTGGACTGATAATGATGAAATCATCAAAAGCTTTTTGGGAAACTACGCTGACACCCTGCATAACATGTGTTTGCACAGTAATGGTGATAATCTCACGTTTCCTCCTCCTGGTATTACCCTTAACAAATTGGAAAAACTCAAATTATCTGCATTTAAAGGAAAAATCATGTGGGAAAATTTGCCTGCATTAAAGGAATTGCAGTTTTTTAACGCTGATGTTAGCTCGGATCGTCTTCATCCTTCAACTCTTCCATCGGACTGGCCTATTACTAAATTCACGTATGATATTTCGAAGAGAAAAAAACCCAACTTGGAAGCAATTTATCCCACTTTAACGTTTCCGCAGTTTCCACTTTGGTTCTCCAAACTCTCCTCCCTCCAACTTTACTTCAGCCGGCAGCAGAAACTTACTGACGTGATTCCTCGGATTTTCCACTGTTGCCGACAGCTAAAAGCTCTTGTAATCTTCAGCAGTCAGTCCATAGAATTGGATGAATGCATTACTGGTATCCCCAACTCGGCACTGCACTAGCAATATTGAAAGGAAAGTGTCCGGCTTTTAATGGAAATGCTCCATATACGCCGATTTCTACCGAAAATATTATCAAAATGATTGAAGTATCAAAGGCAACTCAATCTTCAGCTCCGAATATTGGAAATTTGTCAGGTATGTCTGATGTGTTCGTGTTTTAAAGTTTAAGTAATGATTGTAAATTGCAATGCAAATATTTGTAACTTTTGCCTGCTACGATAACAAAATGTTATGAAACAGGTTTTAAAAGTAGGCTTTAAATGACAACGCCACATCTATATATTTCAGATTTGCAGGATCTTACTTTGTGTGGCTCATTCTCGGATGATGCCATCTTATTTGGAGTTGTCTACTGCAAAAAACTACGGCGATTGGAATTAACATCAAAAGTATGATAAACAAACTAGTTCGCTAGAGAGTTTGCCACAATTTACTATTTACTAATATTAAATAAAATTAGGGCAGACCTTAATTTGGACAATTTGATGTAATTTTTTTTACCTAATTTAGAGATTTGCAGCCAATACAAAAATGATTGCCAAGTGTGGTTTACCGGACATGACAAATCATTCCATCCAGCGGTGGAATTGGCCCGCCACTTGTGATTGAAAGCCACATTAGAGTTAGCTACAGACTAACTTAAATCTCCACAGGACTGCCAAACTTCCCTGATCGGATCTAAGGAGTGTGCTAAATAAAATATGTTTGAAATTTTTAAGACATATATGTTTACAATCTATAATTTTTTTTGAAGTTGTAAAGTACAACTTGTAATTTTTGGCCTAAACTGGTATTTACCGTTATTACAAGAGGCAAGAAGCAACTTTAATCTACACAGCTTTATTTCCTACCTGTATTCAATAGCTTTATTGATGTATAATTTCTACTTCATTCAGTCCTGTTGTATAAATATTCTTACAACTGATTAATATTCTGCGTTTTTGATCAACCACGGTCAATAAATAAAATTAAATATCAGGAATGGCACTGGAATCAAATGGCTGACGTAGCAATTTCAATTTTTTTGCCGTCTGTCCATACTAATTCGATGGCTTTTCTCTTTTTTTATTTAATTTTTTATCAGGACCGTCTACAAATGAAAGTTTTGGTTTGGTTATTTTGCAGCTAGGTAAAGCTGAGTTTCCTTATTATAAAATTCTCGACACTACAACAAGAACAAAAGATCATATAGACTGCAGGCTATTCTCCAAATATTAGATTACTTCCGTAACTTCCCCTCCCTTATTATGGGGATTACGAGAATATGAAAAATTAGAAAGAATATGAAGCTGCGGAAAAAAGGAGTTTTTACCAAATTAACAGCTTTTTAGAGACACTATAATACATCACATTATTGTAATTTATAAGTTTAGGATGGATTTGTAACAATATTTTATTCACGCTAATCATGTAGGTTGCTGGTATTGCTGACAATGCGAATAAATAAAGTGATAGGCAAGTTGTAGAGTTGACCTAGGATAGAAAACTGTTAATCCAAGCATTACAATAGTTCAAGCCTCTCATGATCTTGCTAATTAAACGGGTTCAAGTAATTATGTTTAGCTCAGCCGGCAGTGATAAGTGATAAGTGATATACTTTAAAAAGTGATATACTTACACTAGAAATTGAATACCCAATAAATGTATGTATCTTAAGGTATTTCTACTTATGGCTATAGTACTCCGAACCAGCAATCAGCCATGGCCAGTATATAATATTAAAAATTACAAATGATGTGGGAATTAAGACTGAGCTATAAAATTCAATCTTGTTTGCTACCAGTTCGTAGTCGGTTAATGATTCTTGTGTAAACTTTTCTGCAGTAGATGAAGTTCTTGAACCATTGGGCAAGGTTACTTGAGGACGCTTGTCTCTGCATTTTCGAATCTAGAGTGAACGAAACCGTTTTAGACAAATTGTGAGGATAAAGTTTGTTTCTTAAAAGATTATTTTCGCCGTAATAACCGTAAAGTTGTCTTCATCGTTGATAGAAGCCGAAAGTATAGATATTGCCCATTTAAGGTCAGATTCCGGAGCCGTTTGCTTTTGTGAACCCGTCTGAGCCGCGGTCTCGGATTTTGGTTGCAACTTCGATCTACTTAATCTATTTGCAAATTTCAAGGAAACAGCGCAGCTAAGTATTCACTGAACCAATAAGGAAGCATTCTTAAACTTAAATACTTTACTTTACTTCATAATAACACCGTGCTCAGCAAGAATCACAGAAACGAAGATCATGCAAACTACCATCCAAATATCGAAAGCTTTGACGTAACTCACGTTCGGGATGCTTTGTCTAAACAAGCAAACATTTCCCAAGACCACCAAAACCGATTCAATTTTCAGTAATTGATTTTAAACGAAACTAGATAAATGTTTGGGATTATATCATTGTAAATTATTTGTAGTAAGTACATATATCCCAATAATCTTACCTCGTAGGACTAAACATCGCGATAAGCGTCAGTAAACTACACATGCATAAAGGGACGGTTTCCGACGGAGCGAGGAAACTGATCCAGCTTATTGTAACAAATAGTGTGCTCGGGAAGTAAACCTGAATAAGGTGATAGCTTAGTTTTCGTCGTAATACTATTGTGAAGCGAACTCCTATGGGGAGAAAAGTTGACCGTTGTAAGAAAAAAAAAGCTTACGCCAAGATGCCACTTACACAGTTGGATTTTACAGTAGTATTAAATTTCGTTTAAATTTTAAAATTGGAGGAGATCCTACAAAAAATTGCAGACAAACCTATTTTTTCTGCCAAGATTTGGGAATGCAAAGCTACGTCGAAGCTGGCCAGTTTTATATCGTCTTTGAGTTGGGCACCTTTTCCGTCTCGCCAGCCCAACGATAGCATTTGTTTAGTGTACGAATCTGAAATGGAAGAAAAATTGCCAGCGAGTTAAAAACTCTTCATAATTTTGAGAGATTTTGTTGCCATGAAACGCTTACAACTCGTTAAATCCACATTGCACTTTTGTGTATCAGCAGGGTAGTAGTAGAAATCCATCGGACATGACACCGTAATGGTAGTCCTGTATAGTAAAAAGAACTACTTGTTTGCCATAATAATATTCACGGGCTACGTTTATACTGAATTTTGGTATTTTGGGCAACTCAATTTCCATGGCGTGGCACCAACTGAATAAATTTAATAGTTTTTGTTTGTACTACCTTGACGCATATCGGAAAGTGCTATCTTGGAATATGCGGAGTCCTGCAGTTTTTGAAAGTAGCGAAGAATCATAGATTTTTTTCAAATGTGCTGAAAGAAAGAAAACACAACTTTGGCAATTATTTCAATGCGATAAAATAATTAAGAAAAATTTCACTCTAGCTCTGTACGAATATAAATTGCAGGATGCCAGATTCTCTCCAATAGACTGGGATTTAGTAAGATATTTGGAGTAGACATGTTTGTAGGGACGAAGTTACTTAGCCTCGTGTCTTTCCAGTGAATCTTGAGATTTATAACCACGCTCAGTTCCTGATTTAGACAAAAATCCCAACTTAGTATGTATTTTTATCTTTAAATGCATAATTTCATATTAGATCAAAACTTAATGAGAAAGTATGCCGACAATGTTTGCCTTCGCCGGATATAAGTAAAGGTTAGTCGTTAGGGATACAGACACTATACCTCATTCGGCTCATCAATGCTGTGAATTCCATAAACGGTTACAGAAAAATCCACTAGGAGGGGATCACCTAATAAAATAGAATAAATTGAACGAATATTATTTATATTAGAAAGAAAAAATTACAGCAGTTGATAATAATTTTCTCTGGAAATTGCAAAATAAAATTCAAAAGTTTGGGTTAGCTAAAGCAAAACTTGATTATACGAGCAATTTAAATGCACATTTTACAAACTAAATTAAACTTACTATTATTTGTCGGTGGAGGCTCTACTTTATTATAGTTTAAGGGAACAGAAGGTTCAATACAGCGTTTGTGTTTTGAAGGGGAAGGATCGGTGAACGTAGAAATGTCGTTTAACTTGCTGGTTGATTCGCCATCTGAAGTGGATAAAATGTGGGTTGTTGCTGGAGCCAGTAAGCTGGAATATGAACAGAAAAAATATTTCAAAACAGTCTTGGAATGTACCTCGGTAATTTAAACTTTCCACATGGCCAGTTTATGCTGAGGCGGAACTTATAAATAGTAAGTTCAATGAATTTATTAATTAAGGTTTTACCTGCAAATTAGAAACAGGATGCGACACATTGTGAAGTCAAGCGACAGTTACAATTAGCTTTCCGATTTTTATCTAAATTCAAAAGTCGAAGACGTTAAGGAACCAGGGGTGCACTTTTCCAACCAGCACGACGTAATAATCCCAAAACAAGTCCCAAAGCTTTAAAAAACGAACAGACAACTTTAATGAGGTTAACACGATTGGCGAATGAAATTATTCATGTTGTTGCTTTAATATTTTGTATAAACTATAAACCTCGTTTACATTTACTCTGGTAGTAGTTTTACATTTTACTTACTGGTGTAAATGACCTCAAAAGAGTTGTACTCTTAGCTTAATTAAAAAGCGTTTCCGTGTTTTTTATTTAGCATATTTAAACAATGAAAAGGTCTGCTATCCGAGGTCGTCAGCCTGTAAAATCTACTTCCGCTTAATGGGGTTGGTATCACGAAAGAGTATTGGCTTTCCCAGTAGACCTACGAAATAGTACCTATATTATTTTTAATTAGGAAATTTTTATCCTTTCGTTATTTTTGGCAATTATTTCAGTAAGTTACCCATTGGACTAATTGAAAATTGATAGTACTTCTGTGCAATGAAAATGAATTGGGCTTTGTTTGCGAATGCCAACTTTTTCTCCGATTCGATTATTAAGAGTCAATAAAAAATCCATAATCAAAAATTGTCTACATCGCTTCATCTTCCCATTAGTTTCGATTTATCATTTTTCAAAAGCTTTTTTTAGAAATCAAGAGCATAAACCAGTGATTTATAAGTTTGTGATGGTGTATTAAGATTTACAGATATTCACACTAATCATTAGATTGTTCATATTATTTTCTCACTTGTCACTTGTAATTCGTCTTTAGTTTTCTTCGCTGGTCTGACACAAAAAATAGCGTGATAAATAAAATTTAGGTTGCTAATTGTACATCTTTTGAAGTTTTTGTTGGCCTTAAATTTCATTCTTAAATAACAGTGTGTGCGGAACATGCCAAATAATTTTTTTGACATGGGAACCATTTCCTCTATAAGCAATGCCAAAATTGCAATAAGCAGCCCCCCGAGGAGCACTGTAAATACTACGACAATATTCCCATGCAATGAAGCACTTTTGGGCTTTCCCTCATTATTATCTGAAGAACTTGTGAAATTTCCGGATGACTCCATATTTGAAAGCACAGCCTTTTCAACAATTTTCATCCAGGCGTCCACAATCCCTGTCTGTTTGAGCCAGCCCACTCTTTCAATAAGCGCATGTGTAACTATGCCTTCGAGGTGGCTTTGAATTCCTCCCTTAAAATATCTCTCTTTACCTACACTCACATCCTTTCTTCCTAGTCGTTTTTCCCAAGCCCGACAAAGTGGCGAAGGGAGCACGATCGCAGTTTTATTGCATTTGATAAGTGAGCCCATGAGAGAATCCATTTCCATTGACTTGTAAATCTTGGCAAGTTGCTTCTCAATGGACTGCCTCTTTTTAGAACTGGTACTAAGTTGATTACTAATTAAGCGCCATTGCGGATGTGCAATATTTACGTGCTTAATCACGTCAGACAAACTAGTGATAACTATACTGCTGCCCTTTTTTACGAGCAAATCGAGAGATGTATTCTGATACAAATTCATCCATAGAAGAGGTTCTAGCGATACAGCACCAGCTGCAAAAAATCGTCCTCTTTCTCCCACTAACACAACGCTTACAGGATTGATCATTCGAATTGTTGTAGGTTCATCTGCTTTATTCAATGCTTCCAAAGTAAAGAGTATGTTATCTTCACTTTGGGAACTTATCAATACCGCCACTCCGTCCTTTTTCAACTGCTCAAATGTTTCGTAAAGAATATTTTTCCGGGGAAGTAACATATTGTATACGTTATCACTTTTGTAGGTGCTGCTAATTATCACAAGTGGAATGAGGAAAGATATTAGTAGCCGTACAGATGTTTGATTCGGGAGACCCGAAGCTGGAAACACATTTCCCTGTTCCAAAATAGCTCTTAATAGAAACAATATTTTTTCAAAAACGGATTCTAACACACCCTTATGATGGACACTATTGGTAGAATTTTCCAGGTAATTTACTATAACAATGGTAAGCAGCTGCCACACGGTCACTAGTACCAATAGACAAATTGCCATAGATATCCATACGTTTAATTGAAACGAGCTAAAAAGCTCATGAAAATTAAACGCCGTTTTTCCTCGGTACCCGCAACTTATGAAACTATAGTCTCTAAATGGAGTTGGCATAAAAATTGGAATATGCGGCATACTCGGAGTAGTCATGTCCAATATATGAAGTTCAGTGAGCTCTCGAGTCATGATATTGCCCTGAACTGAAGTAATGGCGAAGTCAACCCATTTTTGATTTACACAGTGCGCATTTTCTACGTACAAGGAGGAACTGTCTTGAAACTTTACAGTGAAATTTCTCAAAACAACTGCCCAAAGGTTCATAGCAACTTGTACGAGAGTGCCACTCATGTCGGCCACTAAACTCGGCCTGCCCTTTGCTAGTATTTTAAGAATACTTCCGCTGAAGTACTTTTTGCAACTAGTAGTGGGTGCAGCTATCAAGGGATTTCTGTTAGCCACTATGGTCAAACGCATTTTCCCAAGGGGATAGACAGGCATTATTTGTGACGTCAGTGGTCCCTGAACTCTCGACATGGAAAGCGGTCCTTTATCTTCGCAATTAATATCACATCTGCTGAAAAAGTAAAGTGGAACGAGATGAGGCTAGCTATATCATGGGACACTTGTTTTGTCACGCCCAGAACAGGAATTAAATTTTTACTGCCCCCTGTACCCTCGATTTCCGACCTCACACAGTCCTGAATCCATCTCACGATAGGTTTTTGCCAGTTCCAGGGACAGTCAGCCCTACAGCTAATATTTGCAAATAGTTCAGCCACTACAAATATTTGTAATGACAGTCGCTTTCCTGGGAGTGTACTCTTTTCTTGTCTACTGAAAGCATGAAGATGTTCAAGGTACCAATAAAATTCCAGTGGAAGTGTTAAGTGGCCAGATAGTACATGCTGTAGCTCAGTGTCCATGTGCTGAGTCGGAAGTTGGGCGTCATGCAGATTAGGTGGATAAATGCTTATATACACTTCACAATTCCACGGGATAGAGTTTGAAGCAAGCTGAGTGAAGTTAACGCGCGCTTCCGTCATGAAATAGTTTATATCGTCAATTCCATATAGTTTTTTATGTACTACGCTGTAATTGTCAGTACTACGCTCGTAAATCCAAGCAAGTGTCCAAAACATCATTTGCTTCTTACGAGACCACGACGGTTTACTTAGCAGCAATGCTGGTATCGGTTTCCTGAGTATTATTGGGGTCGTTACATTAGCTAAGTCGAGACCTAAATAGTTTGTTACCAAATGAAGACTCCCTTTGCACTCCTCACTGGGTGAGAGTATTCCCGACTGGCCAAAATCCAGTGTCTTTTCTGCAAGAGGTTCCCAAATAGAGTACATGTCCCTGGAAATATTCTTCACGAGGGAACTATCCTCCGAAGTATATACCTTCAAGTACGGCACGGCAGAATTCGGCAGGATAAAAAAGAAGAGTAGGAGTGGGGTTAAATGAGACAACATTACTTTCGTTTCATACGGCATTTTTGATGTGCAATTCTCTTTCCTTTATGCTACAATCAGTATACATAAATACAAATTTTATGTTTTAGAGCACAATAAATAAAAGTACAGTAAAGCGAATATTATTTGTCCACAAAGTTGTAAATGTTATGATGAGGTTTTAGTAAAATTATGGACACTAAATATGATCGCGCACTATTTTTGGAAACAAAATTAATCGTCTAAAGTTCATATTATGTAGTAATCAATTTGCGCTATTGTAGCGCAATTATTTCGGTTTTGAACATTGTATTTTAATTTGAAATGTTTCAATTTTAAAGTTACTAAACCCGATCGTAATATACTTTTAAAAGAAAGTAATAGGCTTTCAAGGGAGTTTAATTTTTTTCAGTTTCTAATTAGTTTTCACTAATATGTTTGGTAAAGCGTGAAGCGACAGGCGATACGGCATTTGAATTGCAGAAAGCATGGACTATTGCTGGAGTTATGGCAATGAAGTATGAACTGGAAGAGTATTTTAAAGCAGTTTTGGAAATGCAACTACAGGTATATTGGTAAACCAAATTTTCCATTTTTCTACAAATAAATTTAATGCAAAATTCCGTCCGGCTCCGACTGAGACTGAACTTATAGTTAGTGAATGGCTTTATTATGGCTTTTGCCTGCAAAGCTGCAAATTCTAAAAAGCAGACGACACGTTGTCAATTTGCTCCCTTTGACTTTTTTTTATATTAATTAATAATAGTTATATTAAGGACACAATTACAACGCTCTTACATTAACTCTAGCATTTAACTAAACAATAGTCGCGAAGTCTCTAAAATTGAACAGACAGTTTTAAAGAGGTTAAAACGATGGCAAATATGCTTATATTTTTTCCTAACTGGTGTAAATGGCAATAACCTCAAAATAATTTATGTACATGTACTCCTACCTTAATTAAAAGCATTTCCTTTGTTTGCTAGTAAGCATATTTGAGCAATGAAAAGGTTTGCTATTGTCAGTCTGCAAAAATTACTTCCGCATAAACATTTGGTAGCACGAAAGAGTATGGTTTCCCAGTAGACCCACGAAATATATGGAAATAATAACATATCTAAGTACATTTGTTATTTTAGAAGTTCATGAAAACTAGTTTTTATTTTTGATACGAATAGCGTCTTGCCATAGAGTGAATTGTCTTTGTCCTTTGTAGAAAATTTTGGCGTGAGATCTGGTTTTACGAAAATACAAGAAATACTGTATGATTGCCTGTAATGCTGTGTAGCATTCACGTGTATCTTCCCCGTGCTATTTTTATTTTTCTGAAGGAGAGTGACAAATAGCCGGAGAGTTTGTAGAAGGCAAATAATGTTTTTCAATCTGGTAAAAAAATAATTTATTTCGAAAGCTTACTATATGGAAGGTATGCCAAATAAAAACTGAAGTGTAAAAAACTTGTTTTGTGAAGGAAGTGGTTTTACAGTAAATAACCATTGAAATTATAATCTGGTCAACGACTGTTGACACAGGACACAGGATGGAAGAAGGAGATGTGGCACCACCGAGCGTTCCAGCTCTTCCTGACTTGGTACAGTACCACGAATATCAGAATAGAAATGATATCACAAGCCATTTAAAATATCATATTTGGAGGTGTCCTTACTGCACTAAAGAAATTCAGGTCCTGAGGTGTATACTGGGACATCTGCCAATGTCAGATTTAATACCCTGCAGGCTTGTCAACAAGGCATGGAACCATGCCGCTGTTTTTGTGTTAAATCAGAAAATGAAGATTTACATTAAGTCTTCGGAATGTATCACCAAGTATTGCGGGACGTTTGCCAATTCCATTGAAGGTGTATCCTTGAAAATTCGATCGCTCCACTTCGACGAAGAACTATTTGAAGAGATCGTGGATGGAATTAATGATGGCGCTGGGGGTCTGATACAGCTGGTACTAGATCTACAGAAACTTGCAGAAATTGCTGGGGAACAAGTAAAGGAACTTACGGTTTATCTGGAGATCGAAATATGGAAATTATTGAAAACCACTGGAACTCGAAACGAAGTTTGCACTATCATTTGTCAAATTTTGTTTGTGCACTACACTGAAGTGGAAAAATTGAAACTAGCGTTATCCTTTCTTTGTGACGATGATGCGCGAACTGACTGTGAAGATGAAGTTGACAAGGAGATCGGGACGAAGGGACTTATTTTGCCTAAACTAAATATACTGACAATTAACTATTATGAAGATTCTAAAGGTATTTTGCAGAGACCAGTACTGAGAGCATTTAAAAGGCTTTCTAAATCTCTACTGAGCTCTGCCATTAATTTGGAGACTTTATTTTGTGAATACGATTACGTCCACTATGTGACCGACGACATTCTTCATATATCACCGCAGCTCCACACTCTTCACCTTCGACATTACAAAAAACTGTTCAACGGAGAAACGCAGTTTGCAACTGAGAGAGTGACGGCATTGATACATCATCGGTTTCCACAACTAAGCGCACTCCATGTTGAGTATGTCAAATGGACTAGTGCCAATGACGAAATCTTCAAATGTTTTTTGCGAAACCATGCTGACACCCTGTATAGCATGTGTTTGTACAGCAATGGCGATCATCTACTAACGTTTCCTTCTCCTGATATTACCTTAAAAACCCTAAAGAAACTTGAATTATCTACATTTAAAGGAAAAATTCTCTGGGAAAATTTACCTGCAGTAAATGAATTGGGGTTTTATAATGCTGATGTCAACTCGGATAATCTGCATTCTTCAACTCTTCCATCGGACTGGCCTGTTACTAAATTCACCTATAGAGTATCCCGGGAAAATACACCAAACTTGGAAGCAATTTATCCTTCTTTAGCGTTTCCTTTGTTTCCACTTTGGTTCTCCAAACTTTCTTCTCTCCATTTGAATTTCAAGATGCAGCAAAAACTTATTGATGTGATTCCTCAAATATTCAATTGTTGCCGACAGTTGAAAGCTCTGGCAATCCGCAGCAGTGTACATATGGAATTGGATGAATGCATTACTGGTATCCCTTACTCGGAGCTAGCAATTTTGAAAGAAAAGTGCCCGGCTTGCAATGGAAATGCTGCATCTATGGCCATTTCTACCGAAAATATTATGAAAATGATTGAAGTAGCAAAGTCTTCTCGATCTTCAGCTCTGAGTATTGCAAATTTGTCAGGTAAGTCTGCCGTGAGATAAACTTTTAGCGTTGTGATATTTGCAGATAAGTTTTATCTGCTCCAATAACAAAATTTTTGCGAAAAAATATTAGTATTAAGTTCTATTCAATCCAGACTTGCAGGAGCTTTCTTTGTTTGGCTCATTCTCGGATGCTGCCATCTTATTTGGAATTATCTACTGTACAAAACTAAGGAGCTTGAAATTAGAAGCATTCGTAAGATATTAAAGATTAGAGCAAAATAATCCATGATATGGAATCCAATGTTTAAAAAATTGTCTATATTTTTCTGTAATTTATCAATATTAAAACAAAAGTAACTTTCTAATTAATTAGCTGATTTAATTAAATAATTAACAATCCAGTTTTTAAAAATTATTTAATTTAGGGGCTGACTATTACTACAAAATGGATTGCCAGGTGTTGCCTGCCAGACATGACGAATCTGTATGTGAGGTCGAATAAGAGCTCCTAGAACTTGAATCTCCCCAGGAAACTCAAAACTCCTTAATCTGAACATAAGTATAGTATGTATGTTTAATGATTACCTAATGTCTGCCTGCGATTTATATTTATTCTAAAATGAGCCAACGATTAGCCTAGTTTGGTACAATCATGGCCCCCTATAT
>JAHZND010005421.1:0-10172 GCA_027744115.1 Acrocyrtus sp. NNG-2020
TGCAAAACTAATTACTGTAAGTGGTGTGCAAAAAAATTTTAAGAAAGGATTTGTACATAAAAATGATTATAGCTGTAAGTAACTGCTATACATGCATTGTGAACTATATTTGGCATACAAAAAGTGTATGCGATATACTGGAAGGAAGGAGGAACTTGTTTACAGAAAAAGGAAAAAGGAAAATCGTCTTTTAGATCCTGATCCGATATTTGATAATTCATTCTGTTGATACTCTTTTAAACTCCTTTACCTGCCAACAAGAAAAAGAAATATATAAAGTTTTGTGTGAGAGTAAGGTTTAAAAAATTACGTAATTGTATAGTGTACATAAAAACAATTTAGCAGGTAGAAATGAACAGGTTTAAGTCGTAACTGTACCCATTTAGAAAAGTATACATTATCTGTAAATGCATAATAGTTTATAAAATGTCATATTCTATATATATATTATATATATTCAATTTTTGTCTGTAGGAATAGATTTTTTAGAAACTTAGACCTAGATTTTTGAGAAAGGATTTTTCACATGTTTATCTTTAACAAAAAATCAACTGGATCGTCATTCTGAAGAGTGTGAAATGAGGAAGGGGACTTTTTTTAAAGAAAAAGAAACAGGAACGGTATTTGACTGACCTCTTTTTAAAGAAATAAAAATGCGCAAATCAGTTTATAGTCAGTCAGGTTTAGTGGAGGGAGACACTCCGAACTTATAATTTTTTCTCTGTCGTCTTTTTTGTTAATTGTTTCAAATTGATTGATCTTGTATAAGGAGACTAATATTTAAACATGAAACTTGTGACAATGAAATAAAATGTACTATTATAAATATAAGAATATATAAATATATATAAATAAATATATATATGAACGTCTATTGCTGTGTAACGAGTAAATGGAGTTGTATCTATATGTATGCTAGCTAAAAGTGCGGTACAGAGAGAAAGAAATGAATCCGTTTGTAACGTGTAAAAAAATTTACTTAATAATGTCTTGTGAAGATTTTTTTTCTGTGACTGGTTTAAATTGAGAGTTGACTGGAAGACACATTTCAAAAAAAATATATGCTTACTTTTACATTATTCTTGTAAAAAAATTTTTTTTCGTTTAATGAGAGGAAGAATTGGAAAAAATTAAATATCGGTAAATAAAGATATTGTGCATGAGTGTCTGTAAAAACTGATGATTTTTACTGTTTTCATCTGCCGAAAAAATGTACAAGTAAGCATATTACTGTGAATTTCGTCTGCATTTAACATCTCGCATGCTGGCAGTTTTAAGCTTTAAAAGTTGAAATGAGTGAAGATGTATAGTCAGTCGGGAAACTGGCAGTTTATACCAGTACATGTTACTGTTTTTTCATATATAGAAATATACTTGTTCTTACCTGTAATTGTGTACACCTGAACCGAGTGAATTTGGACAGGACAAAGTAATTCTTCTTTCAGTTGTCTGTATTTTTTTCTTTCTTTTCTGGGTTCGAAAAATTTATTGTGAGAAGATTGTTGTACTTGTGATCAAAAGAGAGAGAGAGTGTGGAATAAGTAAATATATAGATATATATCCAGACTTTTAAAAAAAACATCGAGTTAAAAAGGATTCACTGCAATTACGAAAAAATACAATCACTTGCAGGATCACGGTGAAAGGCGGATGAGGATACGAATTAGAAATGTGTTTTCTTCTGCTGTGCGTACACTTACTACACACGTGTGATTGAATAATGATTAATCAGTTGTCTAAAGATATATATGTTACTATGATATTACCTTCTCTTGTAACGTGTAAAAAGATACATATATGGATACAGTGAAAGTGAAAAGTATATCTGTAGCACGATAAACACTATTTTGTAGAAGATATCAGTATGTGTGACAATGTGGCACATGTAATTCGTACCATTTCGTTATTTGTGCATTTATTTTTATGCAAACTTCATCCAATTTGCGATACGTTATTTACGTTGCTTTCTTCTCTATGATGCCATTTTAATAATTACTTTGCTGTGCATGACTTTTATCGAGACTCATATAAACGTTCAATGTGGTTCCTAAATATTAATGTAGCAACTTGTAAGAGAAAGTTCATACTCATACATTCGGGACTTTGTGTACTTGTTGTAAAATTATATTTGCAAAATATTACATTTTTGCAACTTCCATGTTAAAAAATATTTATTAGGGAAAACACGTATCACTTTGGTGCTGATATAAAACGCAGTGAAAATAGTAACGGGGAGATTTGAGACTTATACCTTAAAAAGTATTCACAAGTGTATTTCTGTACTTTTAACTTTTGCTGGGTGTCATATGAAAACAAGCAAAATTATAGCACAGTAAATCAAACGCCATCACTAATATTTAGCACTGCACTACATGCACAAAATTCGCTAAATTAAGAAAATTGTATTTGACGTGAATGATTTCGAGTAAGCACAAACTGTTCCGCTTTCGGTATTTGTTGATATAAGTTGAGTGTGCTTGTTTAGACAAGAATAGAGTAAGGATTTAGGAAACAAGTTTTCATTTATGTGCATGACTCTGAGTTCCATAAGTTTAAAAAATTGTACTTTTAGCTAAATAGCTACTATCCATTATGGACTACATAATAGGCATATGATAAATAGTAGCAGGCTGGTGTCGGGGACATTACATTTTACAGTAGGTCAAGTACTACTAAAAAAAAGTCACTCTTTACTTTTAAAGAATCATTGCATTCATATACTATGTAAAAGTATAAATGTTAAAGCCATTTACCTTTCTTGGATTGGAATTTTTGGAGGAATGGATGTGCATATTGAGAAAATCATGAACAAATTTTAAATGAAAATAAAAAAGATTTTCACTTGTCTTGTCGGTAGGTTCCAGCCAAACATTTCAACTAGGTAGAGGAAAAAAATACCTTTTTCCCGTTTTTTACTAATTAAAGGTTACCTGCTGACAATCTGCCTATTTCGTAGTATCTCCAAAAAAAATTAAACGAAAAAACCCTTTTTCTGGACGGAAGAATATCCGTAATAGTAATTGATAAACTATGGTAAAAATTGGCTCCACTAGAAACAAAACGAATATTTATCTTACTGCAAGTACATACCTGAAGGGATAAAACTATTTTGATAGATTTTTGCGTACGTTTCAACCTATACACATTCATACTTCACATGAAGCTTACGGCAACCATCCAACTAGAAGGTGGTGAGAAATGCAATTAAAAAGAACTTCTTTTTAAAATCAAATTTGGTTAGAGAATGGTTTGAATTTCCATAATTAAAAATGACCTGCACACTTATTTACTACTGGCAGCAAATGTTTATTGGCAAAATTTTAAATCTGCTAGTAGAAAATGTTCGTTTAAACTTTTCACCGTATCAAATTGACTTTTATTTCTGTAACCATTTAAGTTTTCCATGGAAATTAAACTGGTATGAGGTTGTTGCGTTTTAAACAAAACATTATATCTAAATAAGTGTGTATTCCTGCCACTTGGATGATTTTACGAAAAAATAATATTTACAGGAAATTTTTTTACAGAAATTGCAATATACTTCTTGTACGGATACGAATTAACGAAAAAATATATTTCAACTACTGTGACCTAAGTAAGGAGAGTTATTTGTAAAAAATATTCCTTCCTCTAAAGGATTTAAAGTGAAAGGCAAAAAAATCTTTTTGAACGTGAACTATTAAAGAATGATGATGAATGAGTTTTAGTACCTAAACGTTCTTCGGAACTATCAATGTGTGATAAATAAGGGACATGTTCGCGTATTGTCGTTGCGCTATTTTAACAAATTATGGATAGACCTTGATTAAACAAAAAATGTCAAATCTTAAATCGTGTAATGAGAAGTGTAGGTACTTTGTGTTCAATCTATTGAAGAACAATTTCGTTGGTTTTATATAGCTGTAAGAATTCTTAAATGTAATGTTTAGTGGATGTACCAGTGCTGTAAATTTCAGAGTAAGCTTTAACATTTAAATTTCAATAAAGGTAAATTGGTTGTGTGAAATGATTACGTTTTGTGTGTAATGAATTAAATGGTTAAATAAAAACTAAATTATCTAGAAAATTTGCACTCTTTATTCCTGCATTTTAAAAGCATGAGGAGCAACAAAGGAGAAGGGGAGCTTGCTTTGCACCTTTGAAACGCAAAATTTATAAATACTGGTGTAATAAATTATGGCTAAATTGTTTTGGCAAACAAAGTTAGCAGTATCTGTTGAATTTTTCCAAGGATCTGGGAATTACTTTATTTTCATTCCGTAGAACCCCAGACAGAAATGTCCAGAAGCAGGCCATTTATAGGTGCATCTCATCAACCATTTGAGCAGTCCAGCATTTTCGTATCCAGGAAATTTTTTTTAAAAAAATACTTCTGCATTTTTACATTAATTTTAGCACATAGATATTCCGACATAAAAAGTGCATACTAAAAAAATAACTCCGTAAGTGGAAGTATGAAAACTGTTCATTTGGAAGACCTAGCAGCAGTTGACATTTCCAGGAGAAGGCTGACAATGCTGCGCCATAAAAACCGCCTTGAAGAAGAGATCTTTAGTCGGTTGGTGGAGATTGGGAAGCTAGCAACACGAAAGTTGGAAGCGAAGTTCTTGGAGGCAGCAGAAAGTGGAGCACACTTGCCCAAATTCTTTGCAAATTTTTATTCAGGTTTCCATTCTGCCTCTTCGCTTTGTCTTCATGATTATAATTCTCTTGCTTGTCATCAAAGAATTGCTTTGTGAACCTGGTGCTCCACTTATCATGTATTTTACTTTAAGTAAAATTGGCCTAATAGGCGAATCTTTGGATCTGTCTTTTAGACAAAGGTAGTGTCTATAACTTTTGGACATAGCAAATCCGAATGTCACGAATCATTCTTGGCAAAAAAAAAGTTTTGCAATAAGACATGGTTGCAATCTGGTGCTGATACAAATCTGGTTTGCCTTTTCCACCTTCAACCTTAAACGAAAAGTACGTCCTTGTACTTTTTAACCAGGTGCACGAGACAATACATACCTAGTTAGAAAACTTGTCAATTTTAAATTTCTAATGAGAAAATTTGGTAGAATAAAGTATGCAGCTACAAAGTTTCACTTATTGTGCAAGGGAAACAAACTTGTTTCTTTTTATTTCTTTACCCAACTCAATTATTTCCACAGTCCACACCTGGAATATATTAACAAATAGAAAAGTCGTTGGACTGAGACTGCACTTTTCTATAAAACATCTGAATTCTCAATGGATTTAAAATTCAAGAATTAATAAAATATACAAGGAAGATCGTCCAGTGTGAATCTGTTAAGGGAAAAGATACAAACAAATATACAAATATAGCATCAACATAGATGCGTCTATAAGACGAGCCAAAAAGTAATTAAATCTGGTACTTAAAACAATACTGTGTTTTTAATTATGTCATCCATCATATACTGTACATCTATTATCTACTCCAATATCCATCTTGCCAACAGTCATTGTCAAGAATTTTAGTCAGCTATTATAATTATACAGGATCTCGGGCAATTTCGTTAGAGAAGCCCTTTGAATTTCAATATGTAAACTTTTATATTTTGTATGTATATTTAACATTATACGATTTCTTTTGTGCTGTACAACTAATAGCTACCTGGTTGGATGTGTACATAATAAAAACTTATACTTGGAAACCACTACCAATACCAATTGTGGAGAAAAGTCAAAATGTTCTAAGAAATAGTACTGTAGTAGTCTACAATACATAATCATGGTCCGAAGTTAAATGTGTTATGATTTTTGGAAAGCTAAGGCTGCGGATTAAGCGCACGATATAGCTTTGCATTTTCCTCTCGCATTTCCGAAATCTGACGAGATAGTTGAGAAACTGAAAATGTTAAGGGAAGAATATTAAATTTACACCAGTAAATATAATTAAGATTGAATTTTAGAGACGGATGCTTATACCTTGTATCTCCAAGGCAGCTATTCGCCTTTCCTTAACTTCCAACAGCTTTGACAAACGGTCTGTCTCTGACTTTGGGTGCTGTAAGTTAATCGAACCAAAGTTTATTAAAATTTTTGTATTTAAAATAAAAATAAAAGAAATCAGCTAATTTATTAAAAGTAAATCCACTGGGGTACCGGCTCTGACTCTTCCTTGTTTGCTTTCACCTCCCCACTGTTATTTGCCTCATCGTCAGCATCGAGATCAGATTCACTACGGTTTAAGATTATATTTTTTAACGTGGTTATCAGTTTGAGATAACAATGATAGATGATCACTACCATTTTCATATTTACAATCTGAGTTAGGAAATGCGTTACCTTTTCCCTTTGGTAACAGTAGGTGCTTTCTCCTCGGTTTCGCAATTTAAATTTGCTACCTTGGAAATCGACGGAGGTAGCGAGTTTTCATTGTTTTCATCTTCTCCAGTGCTACCGCCAGTGGACTGTAATAGTTAAAAATATTAAAAAGGAATTAATAAGGAAGCTTTATTGAAAAGGCAAACTATAAAAAGTTATTAGAAGCATTTAGTACTTCTGTTGATGGCAAATGCATGACACCAGTGCTGCGCCTTTTCTCTCGAAGCTTTCTTCTGTCCCTGGCACCTTTGTTGCTCTTCCCTGCATGTGCCCCTCTAAAATTCACAACAATGTGTATTAGCTATTAGCTGTTAAACATTTTCCCACTACTTCCGTCATGACTCAATGCCTACTACCTAGGTATTGATCGCTTATCTTTGTTGACGCCACGACATATCGGTTTTGGGCTTGCGTCGTTCTGCTCTACAAGCACTACTGATGTCTGTTCTAATTTAGGAATGTGAGAATCATCTACATCTTTTTCACAATCTTCGGCTAAACAGTTAAAATTAAAACATAAGATTCATCCCTTGAAAAAATGTAACAAACAATTTATTCGAAAAAATGTTTAACCTTACCTCTAATCGGGTATGTATTCACAGCTCGATTAGCCCTCGCAGAACGAACCTTGGCTCGCCGAGACGCGATTGCGAATTCATGTTCCACGTCATGATCTTGTGATCCATCCTGAGATGAAGACGCCATTACTAAAGTTCACAGCAGATCTAAAATCAACACGCACAAAAATCAGCTTTCACTAATGTTTCATTTAAACATCTAAAAACTTTATAATTAGAAACTTCCTGTACCTGCTATACTAAGCCAAACTGTCAACTGAAAAGTATCGGAATTACAACATACAAAGTAGGTAACCCACTCAAAAACGCTATACTAACTGCTAAAACGAATTACTAAAGACTTTTAAAATCTACTGCTAATGTTTGTCGTTCTGTGCGGACGCCCAGTTGTCGTGACAACAGTATATATCACCTTTACGACGCCAAAGAAAAAGAAGCCAGCTTGGCTTCTGCTCTAGGTCACTCTGTCATGTGAGCAAACATATACCTTGACTAATATATAGCAGCTGCCTTCTTGTTCACTGGCGATTGCGTTACCTGGAGAACAGCAACACAGAACCAATTTGTTTCATTTGTTCTCAATCCTATTTTATTATTTATGTTTTGTTACTGTTTACTTTTTTATAGGTTTCCCTACAAAACTCCCTTTTATTTGCTATTTTTGCAGTAAAATCAATAGACATCCCAGCAGTACAAAACGCCTTCTCATCTGTCTTTCTCTCTCCTAGTCCAATCCATGTTGCTAGAAGCAGAAATGCATTTCTTCCTCAACACTTCTTCTATGTACTCGCTGCAAGCACTCTTGTCCATATATCAACAATAAATAGGGCCAGAGAGCCAGAGAGAGACGTAGAAGTAGAAGTGCAATTCTCCCCTTTTGCTGCCAACACCATCATTTCCCTTCCTTTACTAATCTTTTTACTCCTTTCCATTGTATATTACGTAATTTGTAATCTCGTTACTCCTATACTATCGTTGGCCCCTACAAGAACAAAAAATATCCTTTTGCACTTCAATCCTCTATCTCCCCTTCAATATCTTTTTTAGCATGCAAATACAACTAGCTAGCACTAGCGCTACACCTACACGATATCTACACAATAGCCATTACAAACCTTTTTATCATTACGTCAGCGACTACCCTTTCCACTCACAGTTGCTTGCTTGGCTAGAAAGAAATGTGTCAACTAGTATTACAGATGCTGAAATTCCTTTGTCTATTTTTGTCCCTAAATTTCAAGCAGTTATCCAAATAAACAAAACTGAGCTCTAACACTATTCAATAAACAAAGTTTAGATTTAATTCCAATAAATTTATAGGTAACAAGTACATTAACACACCGATAATTATTCACCAGGCAAATAGGCAATTGTTAAGTTCATTGGGTATCTTTTACGCTACATACATGAATTACATTAATTTCTCATTTTATTAAAGTCATATTCAAACTAAGCTAAATATTATTAGGTATGTAAAGTTATAGAAATAAAAGAAAAAAGAACAAAAATAACAAAGTACAAGTCCATTTAGTGAAGGTCATGACAAGTTTTCAATTTTCATATCCACTAGATGACAGAATGATACCAAAACAGTTTGTTGTTCTTTCGTAATCTCCCTCCTACAAGTAATACAGGAAACCACTCATCCCGTTGTTTGGAGTTCCGTTCACCCCTTTCATTTATCCTGACCGAACTTTATTTATTTTATGCGAAATGTTTTGACCTCACCTGACCAACTTTCTGAGACACGACATAAAAGTCGTACTGATCACGAAGAGTGACAGTGTTGTACACAATAGTTCCCGGATCTGGGTTAGCGATTTTGTTTCTCTATAAAAACAAAAAGGCAAACATTAGTAACTACAACTCAGTTAAATAATTGTTAACTGATTAGACTAGTATCTGAAATAATATTTTAATTTTTCTTACCTCCACATTAAAAAAGCGCTGTGCAATGCGCTTTGTAACGATAGCATACGTGAACTTGGCATTTTTGTTACAATTGAGAACCGCTTCTTTCACCCCTGTTTGGACTCTAATCCTAAAAACGTCGGGTCATAAAGATCCCGTTCATAATCGTTTACTCCAAAAGATCCGATTCATAAATTTGTATGAATTCTTAAAGACTCCAGTCCTAATTTTTTTTTCATTGTATTATTAATTGCTTTATTATTTTTACAGTCCAGACAATGCAACTTCTCGTTACATCGAGACACAAATAGGCATCTTAGCGAATAATTTCAAAAAATATCTTTGTTTGTATCACATATTACATAGAAACTTATGTAGACATAAACTTAGAAGTATATGTGTTAATATGAAAACTAATCTACGGATTATATACATGGCTGCATTTTTAAAATAAATGTACCCATTTAAAACGAATGACACTTTTAAGGAACCCATCTTCACCAGTCGGTTCCCAAAGTAGAACTTATTTTCTTGTGAAGTGACCCCGCTGTGTCACCCATTAATCAAAGTGAGCATCAAAACTTTCAAAAATTATAATAGGTCACACAAAGAAAATAAAATAAAACAAAGAATCCAATATAATTTGTTTTCATTATAATATCACGGGATATCTATATCTAATATATATTGGAATGTAGCTTTGATCTATATTGTGTGACTCATTATAGCGAAGTATAGTCAGGCATTGATTTAGGTTTGTACATAGGTATGTATTGTATATATGATTATGATTTAACATTAGAGCAAGGAAGTTATTCGTTTTAAATAGCTGCAGTTATTTTAAAAACGCAGCCATGTATATAATCCGTTGATTAATTTCAGAATTAATATACCTACCTAAGTTTCTATGTATTATGTGATAAGAACAAAGATATTTTTTGAGATTATTCGCTAAGATGCCTATTTGTGTCTCGATGTAACGAGAAGTTGCATTGTCTGGACTGTAAAAATAATAAAGCAATTAATAATATAATGAAAAAAAATTTAGGGCTGGAGTCTTTATGAATTCATACAAAATTATGAACCGGATCTTTTGGAGTAAACGCATATGAACGGGATCTTTATGACCCGACGTTTTTAGGATTAGGATCGTAAGACCCTCCATAGAATGAGTATGGTAACTACAGTACACAATGCTGTGTGTGAATCTTAACTGCTCTTTCACATACGCAGTGCATGGAATTTTTGCGTTTAAATGAAACACAGTTTTGACGACAACTCAGATTCTTGTTGTGAGAGTAATAATAATGCTTCAACAATAACTATCCCGTGAACGCAGAATTATAC
>JAHZND010005422.1:0-17670 GCA_027744115.1 Acrocyrtus sp. NNG-2020
GTTATGTTGACAACTTAGCTAACGGTCTTCCTCCTAATCTTCTCAGCCAATATTAAGTGTTTGACAACCTGTTTTAGTAAATTTTTTTTGTTAAGAGTCAAAACTTTGCAAATGAGCTTATACGTGCGAAGCTGCATCCTCAGCAAATAAATTATTTATGTTCGACATACGCAATACCTAATGTACGCTTCATTGAGTGCAGCAAATAAAAAGATCTTAAAATTCGTTGAAACCAGTCGTGCGAAATAAATTCGCTGAGATGTTACACTATCACGAAATTATATTTTACCGTGTTGAAATCAGTCCTTTCATGAGAGCCACCAGATATAATATATATATTTTTTTAAAACTAACCTTTACTTCCACACTCACCACACCACCAAAACAATCCCACGTTATACAGAAGTCCCTATTACATAAATGAATGGGAGATCATACCAAATTACAAATTTTTATGAGTGCATTTCAATGCAAATATATTTTTTTTCAGGTGGACTCATCATCACTTGTAGCAACGTCAGCGGTGCAGCAATCTATTTCAAAAAATAAATATAAAAAAATATGATCCGAATTGAGTGCTCCTCCATTCTTTTTTCCGTGCGTGTCAAAAATATTATATTCTTGCACAAACGCTTTTTTTTAAATTGCATTATGTAAAAAACATGGGAATAAGGACACAGTACTGCATAAAAATTACAAATCGGAATAATAATGTCGGGTGGAAATTACAAGATTATTCTGCATTCTCTCCCCCTCCATTTAATAGGGATATCGGCTCTCCTACCACACACTTTGCATAAAAAGGTTGGACATGAGAAATAATAAAAGTGTTGAGGAGGAGAGCAAAGTGGAGAAAAGATGAGTCAAGGAAAAATTTATATATTTAAAAAAAATTTACATCCATCCTTGTAGCGACCATTAGTACTACACGAAATTCTCTTTTGTAAAGTGGAGCCCAAATATATATTATTTTTCTTTATGTTGATTGCATTGTATTGTGTCGGTTGTCGGCTTGTAGTTTTCGGTGAATGAAACAGAAGTGATTCGTATATAGCTGAGAAGTTAAGAAGTTGAGATCAGAAAAAAATGGTTTAGCGAGTGAGCCGAAACCGCTTGTGTGCTCTGCTCCTTTCTTGTACACATCAAATAAGTCATTCATTGATATTTATGTGTAGAAGGAAATCAAATCAATCTAACGGCACAATTTCTTAATACCGTTCTTATACCTTTACATACATTACACTAATGGAATAGGCACTTTTCAAAGACCTTCCCTTGTATGTTAATAAGTAGGAGAAGGAGGAAAATATATAAAATACCGGCTCTAAGCAACCCCCTCTTCAATTCACCTCTTATTTGATTTCGGAAAAGAGTAACAAAATTGGTGCAGATTTTCAGCGCAGCACAAAGAACGTCCATAATTTAGCAAGGATACAGTCACTATTGCATTACTGTGCCTCTGAAAAAAAAAATTTTGTACTGCTTGAATGAACACATGGCAAAGAAAAAAAGGAGAATGCACTTATTGGTATTTATATTTTATTTTGTTATTTTTTTGCCTAATAAGGTCTCCCTTTCTCGGCGTATTTTTGTGCGATGTTCTCGTCAAAAAAATATTATTTTTCTTTCACGGGAGAAGAAATGCAGACAATTGCCGCAATCATACCAAAAAACCACACCGAGAACTTCACTTTTCACAAACGTGAATGTCAAAGTCCACTGACGATGAGTGGTGTGATGCGGCAGCGGAACAGATCCGGAAAAGCGGGGCCATTATTGCCTTTTATTAATGGGCTTAGAAAAGAAGAGCTCGTCATTAACATGATTGTACTTTTTTAGTAATAAAAATATCGGCGAGATGGCTGCCGCTATTTACGGGCTTCTCTGAACAGCTTTATATTACCGTAATGGGATAATCTGTTCTTTTTTTTGAAGGAATGCGACAAGTGAGCTGATAGAAAGAAGAGAAAAAAATGTTTTTTTAAAAAAAGCTTTCGAGATTATTTTAGGTACCTACATAATAGGTAAATGAGCAGAAATCTGTAGCAAGAGAAGAGGAGATAAGATAAAGAAAAAAACCTGTACGTTTTTTCAATGTATGATTCATCTCGAAGAGTTTAGAGAATGCAATTTGGAGTTCAGGGAACCCCAGTTGAAGTCAGAAGAGATAGGAAAAAAATTGCTTTTTTGTGACACACATTATTTCAAGGTAAAAGGTAGTCCAGTAATGAAGAAAAACAATGAACTTATTATAGGTGAGTGTATGGATGGAGTACTAAAAGTGGAGGGAGAAAAAAGTGTAGCAGGAGCTATATATATTTCAGGTTTTTTTTTTCATTTTAGCTCAGGAATTTTTAGGAATGAGTTTGAAATGTAATATTTTTGCGGTGAGGACAATGAAAAAAGAGGACAACTGAAAGGTCGTGTTTATTCCTCGTTTAAAAAACGAGGATTTAATGAATTGAGTAGCAGGAGCGACAGATTCGCTACACTTAATGACGACATGGTGAAATTTAAGGGATAATTTATGGGAATTTAAGTGTAGAGAGGTAACAATCCCTAAATGAAAAAGTTGAGTTATGTCTTATTCCTACTTACGACAAGACGGGCACTGTGCTCTCTCTCTCTGGCAATATTTTCGTTGTGAATGTAATGCAATCAAAAGAGGACGAAGTAAACCTTAACCTTAAACTTGTTAGGAAAAATGTAAACATGCTGTTTGCAATTTAGTCCAATAATAAATGCATGAAAAAGAGCTACGAGAAAACTGGCGAGGCGTCTTTATTCTCGTCTCGTAAAATAGCCAGGGAGCGAAAAATAGAGAAAAAAAAAAGATGCGGAGCTCCCCATCGCCACACCATTTCATTCTCACTTTGCCACTCTTTCCACTCTCATCATCACGATAAAAAAAATCGACTCACCTTTCTAGTTCTCTCTAGTGGGCTTGCGGATTATGCATGCGTCTCAATATTAAACGCTAACTGGTAAAATTACATAATAATGAGATCCCTTCTGGTTCAGGAGACTTGATGTGCTACTATAACCTTCAACTTTTGGCATTGATGCAACATTTTTTTTCAGCTCTTTCCTCCTTATTATTAGCATAATAATTTTTTTGTGCATTGTCATTTCGAACGAAATCTGAGACTCTTTTTGCAGACTACTTCATCATGACTCAAAAAAAAATATTGCTCGGATTACTCGATACCCGTTTTTTGAGAAGTGTACTTCTTACGGCAACTCGAGCAGATTGTTTTCAACAGACAAATGTAAAATAATAGCCACAGTTCGTATTGCAAATTTTCAGAGAAATGTATATCACTCTACGCCGCTGCTGATATTTCCTTTTCCTTGGAAAATTGGAACAAAAGAGGTTCGCAAAAAAATTCAAGCCTGCTTCGGCTGAGAGGGAGAGAAGTGATAGCTCTTCTGGCTAATTTTATTTCAGCGAACTCTCAACTCTCTCGCATTTTGACCACGTACGGAGATATCCCCAGAGCGAGGACAGGGAAAAGAAGTAAAAAGCTCATGTCTCTTGAATTCGTCATTCTTCTCGTTTCAGCAAATTCACTGAAATTGACGGGGAATGAAATAATGGGATTTATTGCCAGTTGACAACAGACAACTTACTTATCTTTTTGTCTTGAGATTTTTATTATTTTTCAGTTGGAGCTGTTCCCCGTAAAAAAAATCTACTATTTTAGTGGGGAAGCTTATCATGTCGCATATCATCATCATCTGGATGATGCCGATAAAGATTGCCATTAGCATAATTTCAGCTTATTGTGCAGCTGCGAACCGCTCATGATCTTCCTCCTGCTGGGATCCGCCGAACACTTAACAATTCCTAGTCTGTCAGTTCAACTACTTATCTCTGTGAAGTTCCTGACATGACGGGTATGATCAACCTGTTTCGGCATCTCACTTCCTAAGAGCTGTCGACTTCCTTTTCATTTCCTTCCAGAAAGCTCCACGCCCAACTATACGACTTCATTCATGACACCCCAAGTCAACCTGATTGTCACTTTCCACTTGAAAACTGTCATCATCATTACCCCTACAATACAACCTGTGTTTCCTCCCGAGTCGGGAGTTAGTCCCCACAAAAGAATTTTTTTTTCGATATGCCAACGGAATACCGAAAATTTCATTATTTTCCCCACACATATCAAATACAATTCTTCTTGTGAGCATGTTAACAGTGGAAGCGCTGCGCTGGAAAGATTTCCACTTTTAAAATAAAATTTTCTCGAATATTCCATTTCAATATTAGTTTGGTGTCAGCTCCACACCTGATTTTGTTTTTTAGGGAAATATCCACCTACCCACTGAAAAAATATATTCTTTTCAGACTTGTAAGGTAGAGAATAGCTCCCCTCTCAAATTTAACCTTGTTCTGCTCTCATCCCGCACCGGAATGAATGCAAACTCGGGTGAATAAAAATAAGGAGTGGATTTTGGAACTAGTCCATCACACCGGAGTAGTTATTCACGTTTCATAACATCATCTTCTGTAGCTTTTTTCCATTATGCAGCTGAAAGTAATACTTTTATTCCTTTAAAAATGGCTGAATGACGACTTTCTTTCAGGATTTTTTTTCCTGTGGTTTCAGCACAAAGTTCCCTTCATTCACGTCCTCCACTCAAACACACAGACAGAAAAAAAATAACTGGCGTGTTTTCGCGTTGGCATATATATTCGTATATTTCGCATTGAAAGGAACTTCAGCGTACGGTATTAGCGGGGGAAGGAGGAGGAACAACAATAGACCTGCGGCTTTATCGAAACCCTTTTTCTCATTCCATTTTATTTTGTCGTTTGTCCCCTTTCTGCCTCACTTCCCTCTCCTCACTCATCTAATCCCGCTAGCAAGAAAAGTATTATTCCTTAAAGTCACACTACGAAATAAAAATAAATTTTTAATGTCCTATCTTTTTTTGATTGTTGTAGGATCCCACCACCACCACCACCACCACCACCACTTTTTTTCTTTTGCTCGGTGTGTGCAATCTGCAATGAATACGCTTCACCAGAAGAGGAGAGCCAAAAGCTCCATATAATATGCTACCTTCTTCTTCTTCCCCCTCCCTTTTCCCTACTCTCTCGAGGATTTTGCACACCGCAATACCAAAAAAAACGATCATCTTTAAAGTTTCCGTGACAATAGGACTACGCTCTATTGAAATACACTGGCGAACCACCAGCATTACACAGAATAATAAAGAAATTGGTAGCAGATCTGAGAAATTCCTCGGTTTAGTCCCAGTAGGAACATATCCGTGGAGTTGGAACAAGACAGCCTCCTTCAGCTCTCGTTGCTCTCCCACTGCAAAAAAAACTGATTTATGAAAACATAATTTTTACGTGTTTCCCCATCAATCCGTATCCCATCTTGCTTTGGGGCTCACTGTGCGTCCGAGACGGAATCCTTTTTGTAGCAAGTGTATGCATACGTACCCCCAAAAAATATATTTTTTTTCCCCGATTCTCCGATTCAAATCGTGCACTTCATAATAAATTAACAATGGCTCATATGTAGCTCTTCAAATTCATTTGCAGCTTCGTCGAGACTCTTATTCTTAACTAAAAAGAGGAAATCAGTATGCAAAGGATATCCAGGGTTAGTTGATTGCAGAATTTGCAAGACATCTCTCAGCATGCCTAAAAAAATGGTTTTTGGGCTGTTGCTGTGCGGATAAATGGTTGCCGGGAAGGAAGCGTGCACCACAAAAAAAAATCTCTCCATTGGATCCTGAGATCACTGTCATGCAACATAAAGTTGATTTTCAACCAAGTCAAATGAAAAACTAATTCTTGGATATGAACTTTGCCGAAAAATCCAAGTCTGCAGCTCCTGTCTCTAAAAGAAACAGAGGCACTTGCAGATTTTACTATAGCTGACACCTCCAAGCCGTAAATAAAATTAGCTGGGGCTGTGACGAGCAAAGGGCAGCATCGTTTTTATGAATATTAAAATTACAGATTATATCCTCATTTATTTTATAGTTGGTGGCAGTCCTCTCCTGTCTACTACTTAAAGCTCAGATTTTCCGCACCCGACTCACTTCCCTGAAGAAAACATATTTTTTTTTACATTCACCAACTAAAACTGACAACGAGAATGGCAGAACAAAAAAATAATAATAACGTAGCACAGTAAATGAAATGGCTCTCGATTCGTGCTCACTCGCAAAATGAGTAACCATGAAAATGAGCTTTTTTTCGTTTCTATTCATATAATTAGTGAACACATCCAAGTTTAAAAATAGAAGCTGTCTCTGTCCGTAGAAAATTACGGTAATTCGCATAGCGCACAACAGGTTAGCGATCCCTTCCATACAGAACTGGGCCAGTCCCTAATAGACCCGCTAACGAGCTATATCTTGGCAATTTGCTATGCAGAATTGGTAAAAAAAAGAAACGGACCCTTTTTTTTCCTTTGGCAAGCTAATCAGAGGATGAGAAGTAAATGTCATTCTTTGATGGTGTTATTAGGCATAGTTAATGGTTTGCTGGTCCTGTTACCAGTCCTGCTGTGTACAACTTTTTTTTTCGCCGGGCGTAAGTCTAATCTCTATTTTCGCAACAATGGCTCCGTCTCATATTCACTAACCTGAGGGCTCTGCCTATCTTTTCAGCAGATCATTCTCGTTAGATAAAAAAAATCCAGGATATTTTTTTTCTTCTCGTCCTCATCGTTATGCATTCTCTCTCGCTGGCAAAAAAATATATATTTTTTTTCGCTTGGATTTTTTTTAGCTTCCTCTCCGTTTCCATCTCTCCCCTTTTGATTTCCTTTTTTGGTGGATAAGGGAGTATGCGGGTAGCCCAACTAAAGATAAACATTTGCAGGAGGATATAAACCAAAAAAAATGGAGTGCATCACCACAATCAGGAAATCAATGACTCTTGCAAGAGTATAAAAAAAGAAGGAATTGCAGCGCCGCTGCATTCTCCCGGTATTCGAGTGTACACGCACAAAAAAATACGCAAAGCAACGCAAAAATGAATAATGCCCGTTTTGTTGGTGGAACAACAGTTTTTTTGTGTGCTCTCCATACCACCACCACCGCTTCTTTTTTCTACTTAAGGGGAAAAAATTGATACAAAAAGTACATTCCACTCAAGTTCGTTCACCTATCTGCAATGCAAAAGACGTCCGCACACAGATGACCATAAGTAAGTAACTATGTATATCATGTTCGCTGATAGTGAGATGAGATGACTTGTTATTCTCTTTTGTAACTTTGCACATCAGCCCCTTTTTATTCCTTTTTCGCTCTTGGCCGAGAACTGAGAACTCGCACACACGAAAATACCTGTAAATACTAAATAGCTTTGGTATAGAAGCTGAAAAATATAAAAGTTTGAAAGTTTGCATTCTACTCCTTTCATCACTCTCCGCTTGATTTTGTCTCAGCGCAAATATAAAAAAAGATCTGTGATTGTGCAGATCTGATCGGAGATTTTTTTCTTTTGAAGCCACGTGATGGCTATCGCAGAAGAGGAATGAGGATGCAAAAAAGTGCAGCTAGTGCAAAATTATATAGAGAGGAAAAATGGGAATATGTGCACTTTTTTTCTGGAATTTGTTTTTTTTGGGAGGAACTAGACACTCGTCAATCGTCAAAGTGCATTTCCGTATGCGTGTGTGTGGGATTTTGATGTAACTCTGAAAACCGATGGGAAGGGAAAATATGGATGAAAATAAGTAAATTTTTTGTGTGAAATTTTTAGTTGGACGGAGAAGAAGCATTGAGAAGAAGAAGAAGAAAGAAAGAAAGAATAAATTTTTATCCTTTTTGGTTTGTGTATTTTTCTGCGGAGAGTGATGTGTGCAGAATGGCCTTTTCCTTATAGTTGAGTCTGCAACTAAGAAAAAGTTTTTGTGGATTTTGCTATCTCGTCCATCTCCCCTGCACGTTTTCCTCTGTTGTGTAACCTGAATGGAAAGAAAGTGCTTCTGCTGTCCTGCTCCTTACTACAACTACTGCTATTTACAAATTCACAAGTTGCTGCACCAGTTTCAGAGATTTTTGATCTGATCGGGGAGCGTACTTGCCGCCGCTACTTAAGTAGTGGCGACATCCTCCTTTCAGTGGAAGGCTCTCCACTTTTGTATTCTGTTTACCTGGCTCTGGCTGGCTCTACTTCAGAGGAACGTCTGGCGAGCCCAACTTACTAACTGCGAGCACTGGTCATCTCACTGCAGCAGTAACCTGTTGTCTTCCTCAAACTTCATCTCTTATTTTTTTTAAAAAAAATAGGAGGATCCGCTCTTTTTTTTCTCACAGATGCATCTACTGCATCCCCGAAAAATAATACATGATAATATTTTTTTTTATATTAAACTCATTCTTCCTCCTCATTCCCATGCAACAAAACAAAAACGAAGGAGCCTCATCTTCATCCTCCTTTTGTCCCCATCACAGATACACCTCAGAAATACGCTATCCTTTCCCAACAACATTAATAACACTGCCATTATTACCCAATGTTCCCTGACATATTAAAGAAAAATGCTGAGCCGTCCATGCACATTATTCGCACGTACCCGTACACACAAAAACAGTCCGCTTTTATTTCGTCCCTGCGAAACACGAAATGCATGAGACAAATAGGTAACGCAAGTAACGTTGTAGAACATTAATAGGTTACAATTTTTGCTACAAAATTTTTTTTTCTCCTTTTGAAAGCACTTCTTCAATCGTGCTCTTTTTTTTCACTCTTTTCTTTCCCATACAGAAAAATCCTGTAAGGAATAGAGAGAGATATATATATTGGTCTACCTTTATCGCCACATTTTACCTTTACACATTCTCAGTCCTCATCGTCTTCCCTATTTTTTTTCCTGGCGAAAGAGGATTTTACACGTTTTCCTTCTCACTCTAGACGACTCTCCCCTAATACCACTGCTGATTGTGATCATCATCATCATCCCCTTTGCAACGTATCAGAAATGTGCATCGCAGGATATCAGAACGTCATTATGACAATAAGCATTATTAGATGGGGAGCAGTGAGCAGTGCTGCTGCTATTATGTCTAACTTGCTCGGGAAGAAACAGGGTCTAACATAATAGGAGAACAACAAAAGCCCGTGGTCCAAGTATAATTGAGTGTTCAATAGCCCTTATGTCACTGAATGAAAAAAAAGGATTGGAGGAGAGAGAAGAGATTTTTATATACACGATTTTTACACAATTTTTTTTATATTTCAGTAGACCCTCTCTCCACTAGTAACTGGTATGATGATGATAGAGTGAAAAAAAAGTCTCGCTGATTTTCACAGTTGATACTTAACGTCTTAACCCAGTAGAGGAAACATTTAGTCCTGTCATTGTAGTGGTCATGTAAGGACAGAAAACTCGGGAAAACAAAGTAGGCTCAGTTCTCACCGAAAAAAGTGCCTTGTCCGAGCAGTTCCATCACGAGTCTTGCTCAGAGTTCAAGTCTCGGTTTGATTTACAAGAAAAAAAAACAATTTTTTTGTTGTTGTCTTGGCTACAGTAGAGAAAGGAGAAAGGGGCTATATAGCTACGGGGAAATAAAAGAAAAGTGTGATGTGGTAATAGAAGAAATAGAAAGGTAAAAAAGGGGTAAAAGCTAGAAGCCAGAGAAGGAGGAAGAAAAAAGAGAAAAAAAGGTGCAGAAAATATATTTTTTTGTTGCACGAAGAGTAAAGAAAGAAAAAAAACTGTAATTTGTTCTCATTACATTAAGAAAAAGTATATAAAAAAGGGAAGGAAACCGCCGCAGATCCACACTCCGACTTAGGTTGTGTCATCCGTAAAAGTTGTGAAAGAGAGGAAATACCACCACGGCTGCTATCCACTCATCGTTGAGAAAATCAAAGTATTGTGTTACCTAAATATACAGACATTATCTCATCTCACTGGAATATTTTTGTTGGCAAAGCGTTTCTTCTATTTTAAGGGGGAAGGAATCCCCACAATAATTTTTTTTGCTCACATCATCAACTTGAGAATACAAAAAAAAAATAAGTTGAGAGAAAATAGGATATAAAAAGGATAGAGTGAAGGAGGGAAAATCAAGAGGTTATATTTTTTTTATCGTGGAAGTTCAAGCTAAGAGCAAGGAGGAGCAGAAAAAGAAAAAAAAAGAAGCTCTTCTTACACTGTTTCTCCCGGGAAGTCTTACCCGAATAATTTCATTTTCGTTGTAGCTGAGTAATTCAAACTATTTCCTTATTTCGATGAGCTTCTGAGAGTACGTGAAGAAAAAAATAGGGAAAAAGCAGAAAAGGGAGAGAAGGAGGAGGAGAAGCTGGAATTTTGAGATTTTTTTTGTTTGTCTGCAAAGAGGGCTTTTCTCAAGTCAAAAAATAAAAGAAGCTACTCAACTTTTCCACTAATTCTAATGTAATAAATGAGAGCATCAATCCGCGAATGAAGTTAATTCATATTACATAAGTACGCATTTACACACGTTTATTTTTCCTCTGACAAGAAAACGTAAAAAAATATATGTATTTCCGCTCTTTACTCAAGTGGAAGTAAGGCGGGCAGGGAGCTGATCGTGAGAGTATCAACAACGCACCAGAAGAAAAAAAAGGAAAAGCAGTTCTGGGAAAATCCTGCTCCCTCCAAACCCCTCAAGTGACGCTGTCCGGGTGAGTGTGAGAAAAATCTCGTAACCGTTTCCTCTGCTTTTCACTCTCCTCATTTTTTTCTTAACTTTACTTTCTAACTGGAAAAAAATATGTATTGGAATTAATTGACTTTTTGCCTTTAATATGAGGATGGATATCAAAGTTTTTTTTTCAGAAAAAAAAGAACTTTCCACCTACTTTCCCTCTTTCCCTCTTTCCCTATTTCAGCGCCCTTGCTCCAATTACACCCTCATTTCCTCTATAACATATCCTGAAATAAAACTCCGTTCAAAACTTTATTTTATGCTTAAGCCAATGTCACACTTTCACACTTCCTCTTGCCCTTCCAAGTTCACTTCCTGCTTACAAAAACGTAATTTTTTCAAAGAAAGCATTTTTTATATAAAAAAAATACTACTCCCCTCCGATTATTTGCGTATTAATCAAGGGAAATAAAGCTATCCTAAGATATAAAGTGCTTTATAGCATCCTCGTATCAATTTTTTTTATTGTCAGTTTTGTTGTTTTGTTTGCGGTGGTTTTGTAGTCGCCTCCTCCTCACAGCCTACTTTCATGATCACACACAAAGTCAAAAAAAAAGTTGACGTGAATTGAACACTCCTCAACTTTTATTTGACATGAGATGGTCATTTTATGAGCTATTATAGTTCCTTCTACTTATTACACCGGTTTTCACAGTGCTATCACTTGCTCCCTAGCGCAAACAAAAAAAAATTGCTACGGCCATATCGTTTATCCACTCGTTAGGAAACATTTCATCAGATTGCGAAAGCAGGATCCGCAGCGCGTTCCCACTCTTTGTCAGATTTTTTTTTTCGTATTTCGGGAGGCTGCCTATTATTGATGTCAAAGACGCAGGGTGTGAGTTTTGTTGGTTGGTGTGCAATGTATCGCATTACGCTAGCGAAAGGTATAATGTAGCATTTTCTAAGAGGGAGCTCTTTATAGTGCACAACCTACCACAGATTTACGATGATAGTGTCATCTTTCACATCCTCCCCGCCTATATTTGCAAAGTCTAGGTCATTTTCTTGTAGCGGCCAATTTCGCGTTGTTAACATCGGTCAGTGGCAAACTTTTTCATTTTTTTCCTACTTTTTTGCTAATAGCTCAAACCGTAGCTCAAAAAGTAAATAGTGTAAACGGCGGAGAAGAGCTTGAGCTCTTGTTACGCTATGAAAAATGTGGATGTTTTTTTATGTAGCCGGTCAAGATTCGCAAAACAAGTTGTAATGACACAACAAAAAATTGAATGTACCATAAAAACATTTTTTTTGGCAAGGATTGACAAGTTTCATGTCTGTCATCAAAGGAGAGAGAGAAAAAAAACTTGATAAATTGGTTGAAGGGATGACTAACCTATCGTAAAACGGGAAGGATTATTACACCAATATTACATAATAATTTTTATTACAATTTTCGCTGCAGCGCTACAGTTATATAAGCTCTCGAGTTTTTGCGGTGCTCAGACCTACGACGAGATTAGATGTATTGTCGTATTCCTCCGTTTTCCTCTAGCCCGCTCATTTTTCATGGTGCCAACTGCTAGTAAAAAAAAATTCGACGGGAGTATTGCGAGCTCTCCTTAGAGAAGCTTCATCCTCTTCACTCTTATAACGACAAACCGTTAAAAATTGTGCTTGGATTTTGCTAAAAATGTCGTTACAAATTTTCCGCTCTGCTCCCTCAAAAGTCACTTTCGTCTCTCTTGAAATTTATAGTTGAGCTGTTTCCTTCTCGTTTAGCCACTCTCTACAGCTCTTCTGGCCGAATTATTTTTGCTCTACTGCTATCCCCTTCTCAGTCCCACCATATCTCTGAAAAAAAAGTAATTTTTCAAGTGTTTGTTCATCTTATCCATTCATTCACCCAGAAATAGAGGATTTGCCATCGACGGTGTTATCTTTTACCGCTACTCCTGTATCGCATTAATTACTTCTACCTTGTTAGCCCTTTTTGTCAAATTAGATAAAAAAATGTTTCTGCCACGAAAACAAGCTTTTTTTCTACAGAGTTCTCCCCACACGTTAATTTATCTAGGATTAAGGAATGCGCTACCCCACCACCTACCTATTTTGTAACGAGCAGGGTCACCAAGTGACGCACATAAAAGTTGCGAAAACATATATTTTTTTCAAACTTTTCTTGATAGTGCATCGGGATTCGTTATTTTCATGTAAATTCCTTCTTACCCTTTAATTTATGGCTAAATATTTTTCAATGACATTTTATATTAATAGCCACTATTTGCATTTCAAACTGTGTAGCTCAAGTACACTGCTCATCAATTCGGTAATTCCCAACAAAAATATATTTTTCTTATGTCAGCGGAGCCAAAAAATATAAACTTTCCTAGGACGAAAAACTATTATACTCCGTTTGGACTAGAGATTGTACTATTTGAGCAGACATATTTTGTATACTTTTTTACGGGCTTTAGTCCAAGTGTAAAAAAATATATGTGGCGAGTCAGAAAAAAAACAAAATACTTATTATCAACTAAAAGCCGGAGGGTTGCTTGGTTAATGACATGCAGCATCTTTTCTCCTTCTTTTTCCGCATGCCCACCGTATCACCTCTACACATCCTTTATGTACTTTTTGCTTTGTTTTTCGTTGGGGATTTTTAATGGAAGAGAAATAGACGATAGGTCCATTCCATCGGATTTTTCTGCTGACTTGTTGTGTCGCTTAGTTAGATTCCTTGTGCCTGTGGTTATGGTTTGATGCCGATAATTGTACATGTTTGTATATCTCTTTAGAGCTTGACTGCGAACTTACAGGAAAGTGCCAATCAAGCAATTTATTATTTTAAAAAATTTTCCCAGTCTCCTTCCTGCAGCTCTCCACCTAACAAATTTATCGCCCTAAAATTTTATTTGGACAACTCATAAATGAGGATACAAGTGCGTCACTCAAAGTTGAACTGTTTGAGAATGCAAAAGTGTTCAATAATCAGCCTCACATTTCCCCGTAGTATAACTTTTCTAAAGGACATCCGATAAAAAATAAGCTATCTTCCTTCGATGCTATCACTTACAAAAAAGCGCTTCATTTTCTCGTTAACAACATCGTACAAATGTTTCTTTCCCTACTCATTCTCTTCCATTCCCTATTAAATTACCATCGCTCACCAGTAATCTGCAAGAAGTAGCGTGATTCATCATATTTAACTTTAATCCTTCTTCGGCCTCCAATCCAATACTCATTACACCATGGCCAATTTACCCAGCCAAAAATAGAAAGCGGGGGAGGTAACAGCTAATAACCGGGAAGGTCGTAGAACACATTATAGTCCCGGTGGTAAAAATAGACGTACAAAAATAGACAAGAATACATTAAAATACAAGTAGTCCCTGCTATATCCCTCTAAACTGTTACTGGTTTTCTGTTGTTCTAACAAGTCGTTGAGCAAAACTTGTACTTGAGATAAAAGTCCATTAAATTGTATGGCCAAAGAGAAAAAAAAGAGTTTACGTAGTTCTGGTTTGGTATTTTTTTTACATTATCAGCAAAAGAGACCAACATCAGGATACCGAAACAACAAAATACGATTTGCAGTTGTTACCACCTTACAAACAACATGAGCTTCGTAAAAGCGATTCTTTTCTCGGGATCTCTCCCTCTTCCCCTTTAAAAAAACATTTTTGCCCTGTCCTCTGCTTCTTCCTAAAAACTGCTCCTCTATACAAAATACAAATTATATTTTTTGTAGGTAGGTCATTTCTAGACAGCCCTACCAAAAATTTTTTTTTTGAATATGAGCATCCTCCTCCTCCTCCTCACCAGTCTGCTGAAATTGAGCCTGAGCTTTACAATTGGAAAAAATTACTTCCGTGTTTTCCTACCCTCCTTTGAAAATTTGACAAGGTTTGGTTTGTAGTGTCTGTCATTATTTCTAATAACTTATATCTATTTCTCAACTTTATTTGATCCGCCCAGCCCGATATCCTTTGCATCCGAAAGAGTGCTGGCAACTCAATTTCTATCAAGCAAATTAAAAACTTTTTCATCAATTATATGCTTGAAATGCAGCTTGGCTTCAGGAAACCCCAGTTATTTCGTGCTATTGTGATAAGGCTTCATATAAGCCATGAATCTTGTTTGACTGCATAAAATTGCAATGCTTGAACCACCACTCGATAAAAAATGATAATTTTTTTTCCAAATCTTTTCCTGGATCTGCACTCACCAAAAGAATGGTGGTGGGTATTGGGATGCTAACAAAATTAAATGCTGTGGAGGTGAATGATTACGAGCAAAAAAGAAGCCAGTAACAAAAAATTAATAACGCTTACGACTTTTAGTACGCACTTTTTTTTCCACCAGACAAAAAAAATTTCACTATGAACATTTAAATTTAATAGTACGACTTACGAGCCTTAAGGCTTTTTCAGTAGAAAGGTTTTTGCATCAAGCGGTGCGATGTAATTGCGGGGAGTAAGACAGCTTCATGAAAAATGGGCTGCGTGTCGCAGAAAAGTGCACGTAAGAAGAAGTTCACACAAGAGGAGGAAAAATGTTCGTAGCAGGTGAAAAACGGAAAACGTGTTCGCTCTAGCAAACGCATTCAGAAAAAAAACGGTCATCTTCTCACTTAAAATATTGTGTGATTTTCGATCATGGAGGAATAAAAAACGTATGAATAGGGATATCGATTCAATCCTCTTTTCTTGTGAACTTTACAAGGAATTTATTATATTTTGATTTGAACTTGAACTAACCTTCAACGAGTGCGTTACACTTTTGCACTAGGATAGCCAATCAGCAGTAAAATAGTAATATTTTTTTTAAAGAGAAGGTCCTCTGAAGTTAAATTACCTTGATTTAATATTTTTTTGGTGAGTAGTAGTAGCACCGCAGTTAAAATAATTAATGAGTGAGCAGCAAATTTTTTCTTCTTCTCATCTGGCGAAAGTACAGTTTTGTGAGGAGGGAGAGAAGTTAAAATGAATGATTTAAAACACTGACCTATATATAAAATATAATTGAAGCCGGTATTTTTTTCTACGTGTGCGTGTCCATGCTTATGGGAAGGTGGTAGGTGCCATGTTAACCTAGTGAGTGAACACATGTACCTCTTTTTTTAATAATGCCACCCCCTGACTGCCATTTGCATAGGAGCTAGTCAAACACGATTTTTTTAAAAGAACAATTCAGCCTAAAAAAATAAAATAAATGTTTTGCCCATGGATTTACTCCTTTTTTCTCTCTTGCTCTCTGTTTGAATTACAAATCAGATTAATTATGGCAGGATCCTCGATGCTGTGCGCTTACATAACGCAATGAGTGCAAAAAATAAGGGTGAGATGTTATCATTCAGAAGCTGTGATTGGCCCCGACATGCAAAGCGCATATCGTTGTAAATAGTCTAGCTCGAAAATCTCAGCTTCTAGGCTTGTCTCCCGGTATTAACGGTTCCTTCTTCGGCAGGCATACATTACGTCGAAAAAAATATATTTTTTTGCTGATCAACTTAATTCAGCTGAGGGAGAAAAGGGAGACGGAGCAACTCTCGAAAAAAAAGTAACTGTTCGTGCAGCCGAAAACAAAGTGCAATTTTTTTTTAACTTGGGAGAAGGCACTGCATAAAAAGTGAGCTGTAATAAATACCTGTTCGTGTCAGGGAGCAGGATGGATGTTTAGAGAGGCATAAGCAAAATAATATTTATGTAAACGTGAATAATTATACGGATGATCTTTCTTAAAAACCGATATATTTTTTTATTTGTTAATGAGTGGTTGTAGGATGCAATTTTTTGATGAAGCTGACATACAACTGATTGAAAAATGATAAAGGATTTTTTTTTCTTTAAAAGAATTTATATATATTATCCTTTTTTTAGTGGATACGATACAATTTTTTGAGTAGAGTGTTATCATCGCTGACCTGTGTAAGTTTAAATAGGTGACGGCATATAGCATAGCGCATCCCTCGAATATTTTCAGTTATTCCCATTTGAGAAAGGACAACAATACGGTCATTGTAAACTCAAATTGATTTTTAGATAATATTGTCGCTAATAATATTATGCTGTGAGGGCTTTTTTCAATGCAGTCGGTCCGGTTTCTTTTTTAGATGATATAGAATAAAGTAATTATTCATGTTTTTGGTACTAAGGGGATTATAGGTAGATAAGAATAAACTAGCCTAAAAAGGCAAGATAACCACTTAATGTCGCAACTTTTGCCACTAATAAACCTAAAAACTTACCACGTATGTTACGGACACTGACCTTTCACTACTTGCATTTGGGGATTTTTGAGAGAAAATTTTGTTTTTTTGTATTGGAGGAGCCACCAACATCTTCTTTTATTTCTATCTAAGGACAGAAAAAACAAAAAAAAAGCTGATTGAGCACAATGAAAGAAAATGAATCGAGTGGATTTGAACAACTGTAGAAATTAATTTAGAGAAAATAAAAAATAGCTTGATTACAGCATACCTGAAAAAAAAACTCTTGTTCTGACTTAACTCGTTTCCGCTTCACAATGAATTTCTTGAAAAGTCTAGAAAAAAAAAATGTCTTTGCATAATCATATAAAATGTGTTTTTCTTTTTCTTGTGATATTTCAGTGAGCCAACAGGAAAAAAACAAGTTAAGTGGATTGGCAACCTCCAAAATATATTTTCATCGGCCGTGATGCCGTCACTTCCATTTCTTGTGGTGGCTCTATTACCATTGCTATGTCGCTGTTGTAAGTAAAAAATTTTTATTTTTCATGGGGATAATCTCCGCAAAAATAATGAAGATCCTAGAAGCAGAGAGGTATAATTTTGGGGTTCTGTGGCAGTTGAAGTGCAAGACAGGAAAAAAAACGTTTGTTTTTTGTAAGGAATGCTCCTTCCAGATTGGGTGTGAGTTTGGTAAAAAATGAGTCAGAGTCAAGGCATTCCTACACGTATCTCTTAGACTGAGAAATGTGAAGGCTGAGTAGAGTTAAATACGACCTTGTCTTTACTGCGAAATGTTTGGGGTGTATAAAAACCGGATGACAAATGCTTACAAGGGAACACGTTTTCCTTATATTTGAAAT
>JAHZND010005423.1:0-17209 GCA_027744115.1 Acrocyrtus sp. NNG-2020
GAAAAGGCTCGAATGGGTCTAATGGCTAAGAGCTACGAAAACAATGTTAGAATAGCAAGACATTACTTTCAGTTCAAACTTTCGGGCAAAACTATCGGGTCTAACTTTCGGGTCTAACTTTCAGGCAACGGGGGTTCTCCCCTTTTGGGTACTGCTGGAGTGCCAAGCGTGCAATTACACTTTAAAGCGGAGAACCCCCGTTGCCCGAAAGTTTCACCCGAAAGTTTGAACTGAAAGTAATGACTTTCAATTGTAGCTTTATTTTTCTCGCACTTAATTTCTTTCGAGCCTAGATGATAATTTATTAATGCAACGACCTAGGAGTTTTATTTTCTAGGGGCAAGATAATATAGATTCAATTAGTTAATAAAAACAACCAACAATACAAACACAGCATGTCTTATGATCTCTACAAAAATTAAAATTATGAAAAAACATGTTAACGTATTAAATCTTTTAGATGTAATACCCCAAATTCCAAAAAATATATTCAACTGGAAACTAAACTTTTTATTTGAACTATTGTTGCAGCTGAAGATGAGAAAAACGAGCAAAGTTTCAGAATTGAAATGTTCAGTGATTGTAAAATATTTTTTTGGAATTTGAGATATTACATCTAAAAGATTTAATACGTTGACATGTTTTTTCATAATTTTTGTAGAGATGCTGTGTTTGTATTATTCATTGTTTTATTAACGGATTGAATCTGTATCATCTCGCCACTAAAAAATAAAACTCCAAGGTCGCTTTTCCGTTGTATTAATAAATTATCATCTAGGCTCGAACAAAATTAAGAGCTAGGAAAATAAAGCTAGAATTGCAAGTCATTACTTTCGGGTCTAACTTTCGGGTCTAACTTTCGGGCAACGGGGCTTCCCCCAGGTAAGGGCATGTGAAAATCAGGCTCTGTTAATCAAATCAATTTTTTACTAACTTCGTTTCCTTTGAAAATATAGGCATGGATCCCTCTACCTTTGAACAACATTCTCAAGCGCTCCAACCTAATTACTCTCTAGATGAAATTGGAAGTTGGGAAATGAAAGCGTACGCTAGCACTGTTCAGTGCTGTTCTAAGCTCGAGCTGTTTTTGAAACAAAAGTGGATTCGAGAGAGGGAATGCGGAGTCAATGGGCTGGGCAATGAAATACGGATTTTTTCATATGAAAAATGGGAATATCTAACTTTATATGATTTTGGGTACCAATAAACCTGAACTGGCCAGCAACGAAGCAGAACACTCGTTTAGAGACTGCATTTTACTCTTGGACTGTTGATTTATGACGCCGCTGAGCGATCTGGAGAAACAACCTTTTTTAAAAACCAGAACAACAAATTTTGCAAAAATGCGTTGCCATGTTTTTTCATAACTTTAATTTTCGTAGAGTTGTAACGTGGATGGTGCCCTCGTCCGCTCTCCTTTGCATTAATAAATTGTCAATATTGTCATCTAGGCTCGACAAACTTTCTGGTCAAACCTTCAGGCAACGGAGGTTCTCCCGAAAATACGATTTGCTTACTGCCTTACGACCATGGCTTCATTATATATTAAACAAAATTAATAGCTCGATTAGCTAATCAAAAATAGATTTGTCTGCTGTCGAGTTGAACCACAAGAAACCTAATCTAAGTTACTACGTAATTTTAAACCAGCATTTTTCTTATACAATAATTATTAGCTATATATCTACACAAAGCAATCTTACTAGAATAAGATTTATGTCAGAGCCATGGAACACAGAGAACGCAGAAAGCTGCCATATCAGAAATAAAAATATATCTATAAAATATCTATGAAACGAGGAGCGAGTGAGCTAGTAAAGGTTTGGTGTTGTTGTCGCTGTGTGTGGAAAGATTTTTTCGTGCGTATTCGAGTTATTTAATAGTTCCAGTTTTCAGTCTACTTTTAATTGCATAAATGTAGGTACTCGTTTTCGGTATTTCCAAAGTCATAATAATGTGGTATAATGTTGTTTAACGAGATGCTTTCTATTCCAACGCAAAATGTTTGTTCTGGCAAAGTAAGATGGAACCGATAAGACTGCTGACCTAAATAAACTATGTTTGTATAAAAGCCTTAACTAGAATAATACAGAATGATATAGAAAAGCACAAACAGAAAAAATGGAAGCCCGTCTATGTACTTTTACATGGTTCCTTAAGTGGACAAATACTAATATAGTGGGGTATCCCTAGTTTAGAGTTTTTAGAGATTTACTGTGGGCATCAGAGCTGGCATATAAAAATCGCACGGAGCATTTTTTTGGAGTTTGGGGGAGAATGAAGTGGCACCTATAATAATCAAGGGCGTAGATTAAGGGAACGCTGTGCTCCCGTTCCTCAGATGACCCCTTGACCTCTAAAACCCGAAAAAATCTTTTATGTCATTTTGGACAAACGAAACATTGTATATGTACAACTCAAGCTCGTAGATCCCGAATCTGAAGTCGGTTTTGTGAAAACGTTAACGGTTGACCGTTGGCAGCCGTTTAAAGTTGAATATTGTTTTGCTTAAAGGTGCCATGTGGCGATGTGGCACATGTTTTATACATAAACAGGATGCGTAGATTACGAATCCGTTTTTTCAAATTTTGAATTGGCAACATGCAAATGAAGATTTTATGATAATAATCCATTAACGGTTAACTGTTTACTTTTTCCAGTAAACGGACCTTGGATTCGTAATCTACGCATCCTGTTTATGTATAAACCATGTGCCACATCGCCACATAGCACTTTTAAGCAAATCAATATTCAACTTTAAACGGCTGCCAACCGTCAACCGTTAACGTTTTCACAAAACCGACTTCAGATTCGTGATCTACGAGCTTGATTTGTACATATACAATGTTTCATTTGTCCAAAATGACATAAAAGATTTTTCGGGTTTTTAGGGGTTTAGAGGTCAAGGGGTCATCTGAGGAACGGGAGCACAGCGTTCCCTTAATCTACGCCCTCGATTTGTATAGGTGCCACTTCATTCTCTCCCAAACTCCAAAAAACGCTACGTGCGATTTTTATATGCCAGCTCTGATGCCCACAGTACATGTAGTATCAACAATGACTTAAAATTTCTTCTCAACAGCTCTAAAAACTTATATATAAATATGCAATATATCATAAACAGGGTGATTGTCTGGCACCTAAAACGGACATGTAACTTTAATTGGCATAACTTTTTGCTAGACATTTCTCATCTGATTTCTACATCCTTGGGAAATCTCAACATTATTAATTTTTTTAGGTTTAATTCACACTAATTATGTAGCTATCTGTAGTGGGGAAGTCCATTTGGCAGAATTGTGCATTTGGCTTGATAAATGAACAAACCGATTGACCTTGCGAAGCCACAGCAACTACAAATACTCCTTCAGAAACATCCTCCTTTGGTACTTGTTCTGAAAACAACTTCTTTTGTATAAACAATGTCTGGCTACGGAGGAAACTATGGGTGGCAAAGAATAATTAGTTTCGTATTTCTCACTGTCTCTAATAATGAATAAGTCATAATAATTAAAAATCGTGCCACTATGTACTACGTTTTCTACTTGTTGGAACTCCAAAGCGAATTTGACCCCAAAATGCTATAGTTCATATCTCCAAACATTGTCCGCCCATACCTTCACGATACTTTTCCAAATAGTAGGTGCTCTATTAAAAAACTCTACAAAGATGTCCAGACGACGGGATGAGCCCTTATGAAAACGCCAGAATTCTTTCATTGAAGAGCCGCATTCATAATATGGTGGATGGAAGAGGAATGGGAGTGAATGCCTCCCACCTATCTTCCTTCCATCCGCAATTCATTCTCCACTTTCGTGTGTTTAAACAAGTTAAACAACTGTAGCAGCCGAAAAAGAACAGCCTTATTTATATTTGTACTTGCAGGGCTTGTGTGTTTACATGGCCTAGCCAACACTACAATGCACCTATGCACGGTGCTATCATGTTACAAGTCGGGGCATGCATTGAACAAAACCAGTCAGAACATACATGCTACGAATCGTACCCCAGAAAACACCACACATGCTACCAAACAAAACATGATTTTTAACTTAGACTAATTATAAACAAAACCAAACAGGAACAAAACTTATTGCACAGAGAAACATCGAAATTGAAACCTATCAAAACGAACCATGTTACGAAATGCATCCCGTTCCCTAAGCTGACCTTCGGACTCTCATCCAAGTTCCGACACTAATTATGGATAGTAGAATCTACCTTGAACTTGAACCTTGAAGCAAGTAACTTGTGTGTACATTTTAAAGTGTCGGGTACGTCTTGATATGAAAAAACTGCTGAAATTCATGAATCTTATGCGCAAGTTAATTGAAACGCAATATGTGACTTTTTGATTGACTTCTTCACTTCACTTACACTTCTTCCAATCAACAGGTCGTATCCCGTTACCTTAAGTGACGGTCATAGCATTTAACTATGGGCACATGCGAAAAAATCACGAGTAAAGAAATACGAGTCTAAAGAAGAAACTGAGGATCTAGTCTTTAAAACATAAGTAGAGTGAATAAAAAATGAATGTAATCAGTAATAGCGTTGGCGCGAGTGGAAAAATTCTCGACACGGCCTTAATTAAGTAATGATTAACAAAACCTCGATTCGACCAAGTTTCAAATTTGGTTTAAATTTGCTTAAAATGTTTCCAAATATCGAGGCAACCGGCGCCTTCTAAATTTGAGGGAACTTGTTGTAAAATATTTCTATTTTGAAATACACTAGCATTGCTAGTATAAAAATATTTAATTCGTCAATTCACAATGTAGGTATATTCAATGCAACCACGTTTGCACGGTTGCGTTTATAGCAGTCGTCTCTCCAATAATCTCCACCCATGTTGGGGAAAATGATACGTACTTTTATTATTTCGTGCAACGGGCATGTAGATTTATCTGTTTTTGGTTATTACAGACGTCGAATTAAGATCCACTAAATAAAATATTAAAAGGGCCCTCATGCACGGAGTGTTAAAATTATGGGACCTATACCGTCTGAAGGTCAAACAGTATAAGTCCTATAATTTTTACACTCCATGGAATATATGCTTTAATTTATTTTCAGCGACAAAATATTAATTACTTACGAACGCATGTGTAGCTTAAGTACCTACACCTACTTGTATGTACGATACATACGTGATTACAATCCCTAATTTAAGAGGAAAAATTTCCTTAGAGCAACAAATTATAATTTTCCTTGCAGTGTGCTCTTGCTCGGCTGTATCCCTAAAAAGGAGAAAAATAAAAAATTTTCTCAGCATCTGTTAAAAAATGAATGTGTCTAGGAAAACTCTATTTTTGGAAAATCAGAGGCTACCTAAAAGGCATTATTATGCGCAAAACTTGCAACTATAAGCACTAAATCCGTCATTTCAGATACTATCTTCATGTGACTCCTCTCTGATTCTTGTTCACGTTACTATTCTAATTATTTTTACAGGAGTTCAAAATTTGTGGTCGTGAGGATGTATAACTATCGCAGAGTTAAGGGCAGTATAATTTAATGCAGCACACACTAAAGGTAAACGATGCCGAGGATGCAATAATGATGCAATATGATGCAAAATTTCTCAACGTAATTTGAAGGTTATTTTCGGCTTATTCTTTACACCCAGATAATTTTTATGTGCATAGGTTTCGCATATTATATAAATTAGATTGCTACTACTTTAGGTCCTCATTTCTCGTCAAAGACTTGCGAATTGAGGTTAAAGCTAATAAAGTGACTAGAATTTAGTGCAAATTTTCGTCCAACTGAAGCAAGTGCGTGCTAGCTCAACATAATTTGCCCTCCGTTTGATAATTAATAGTTGCAATTTTACTCAAATAATTTAAGTTCTAGATATGAATCGTCAGGCCTGGGTGACTTCCGCGGTTAACTTTACTGAGGTACGGAATGCGCTCGTTCTAGGTTACTCCCTGAAGGTTGCATGTACTTCTCGCAAGCTGGTAGTGATTCTGTCTCCGAAGTTTGCAAGATGGATGATGTAAGTAAAAGTATTTCACCACAGTCCTCACGTATTTTGCGATTTGCAATGGGTAAGATTGGGTTTTCAGTGACGCTTTTCGAAGGGTATTCGATCATGTGGTTTTCCTGGAGGAGGATCGACAGCCAGATTGCATGGAATTAAATGATTTTGTTCAGCTCTCTGCTATCGGCATTGTGGGAGATTTTGGTAAGTGTGTGTACCTTAGTCCAAACTCGGTGGCGATGCGGAACTCGGATGATTTATTTGATCGTGAGGACGCAAACATTGATCAAAACACAGTTTTGACAAATTTCATCTTTACACCGTCTTTTAAGATGTACGCAGGTGTCCTAAAACTCTATCAAACCGGTACTTAAATAAAATGGTATTTTAAGTTTAGCCTTCCATATTTTTGGGGTGAGTTAAAACACATCAAATGACCATTTTAACCTAAATTGTAGACTCTCAGCTATATCCAAATTTTTCCAGTAAGCTGCTGGAGAGCGAAATTATTCCCATATCTTTATGGATGCTGAAGGCTGATGGGAAACACCGAAATGGGTCGTTGGGGTAACTTAAATTTATTGCTTAAAATTTTAAATTTCTTTTATAAATCCATCCTGCACTGAAAATAAAAATTTCAGAAGGGAAATGAACTTATCGCTAGTAAACTTTTCCGATAACACCATTTTCAAATGGGACGATTCCAAGACTCCAGGAATGATAAACAAGGTACGATACCCCATCTTTAAACTTATTTTAGCCAGGAAAGTTTTTTACAAGGTTAAATTTTAAGTGCTAAATGAATCTGTAGTTGGTCGTCCGACATTGGATGGAAATCTTTTGTGAGCACGTAGAGCCGATAATCGAAAAGCCTGATAGCTTCTATGAGATATCTTCAGCAGTAGCTCTCTACTATACGGAGCCGATAGCTGTTGTCGGGATGGCATGTCGCTTACCAGGTTGCAAGAAATTAGAAGATTTCTGGAGTCTTCTTCTTGCAGATAAGGATGGGCTTAGTGCCCCGCCGCCATTCCGCTGGAACAAAGATCAGTGCAGCCGTTTACCCAGTAACGGTGAAATTCGAGCGGGATTTTTGTCTGCCCAGATGCCTTCATAGATCCGTTGTCGCTTAATGACTCATCCGGATCTGTATTTGTAGGCTCGTGGATGGAAGATTACAAGGATATTCTACGCTGTTCCGGAAACGACGACTCTTTTCGAATCGTCCTGGGCGTTTTTCTAGGCTCAGCGGCTGCCCGAATATCACACGCTCTTAAATTGAATGGTCCCAGCGTGTCCACCGAGTGTGGGTGTGCGTCCTCAATGAGCGCCGTTCATATGGCTTGCAAAGCCCTTCGCCACGGCGAGTCTAATCTTGCACTGGCAACTGGCGTCAACTTAATAGCTAATCCATTTGACAACTCGTTTATGCCGATGGTTGCTTCCACAAATGGGAAATGCAAAACGTTTTGCGAGAAGGCAGACTTCTATGCTAGGGCTGAAGGATGTGGAGCACTTGTCTTAAAACGCCTTTCAGATGCGGTAAGGGATACAGACAACATATGGGCTTTGATAAGAGGCTCCGCCGTATCACAGGAGGGCACTAGTGGCAGCATGGGGACGCCCACGGTGCTATGCGAATCACTTGCAATGACTAGGGCACTAAAAGATGCGAATGTGGATCCTGAGGATGTTACATACGTTGAGCTGCATGGCACCGGTACACCTGTTGGAGATCCAGTGGAAGTTGCTGCCATTGCAAAAGCATACCATTCCAGGAAAAGAAAGATGCCATTAGTAATTGGAAGCGTAAAGACAAATGTGGGGCATACTGAGGCTTGTTCAGGGATCACTGGAATCATAAAAACAATTTTGGCGATGCACAATAATATGATACCTGCACATCGAAACATGGAAAAGTTGAATTCAGCAATTGACTTGGATTCTATTCCGGCGGTAATTCCACTAGAGCAAATGAAGTGGATTACGGAAAAAGATAAGCCAAAAATAGCTGGAGTAAGCTCTTTTGGAATGTCAGGTACCGACTCGCATGTGATATTGGAGCAGTCTCCTAATATCAGCTCCAAAAATACTTTGAAGTTTTGTAAAAATGAATTCGAAAGACCCTTGCATGTGCTGAAGGTATCGGCAAAATCTGAAGAAGCTCTAAATGAACTACTGGAGCGAACTCGAAGGGAGATATGTCTGAATTCGGATGCAGGACTTGCAGACATCTGCCACGGGGGAAACACTGGTAGAGCCGATTTCAATTGGAGGGCGGTAGTGAGAGCGGCAAATACCACTGAATTAGCGGAGAAGCTTACGGAGGGTAAATTTTCAAAAAAGGAGATAGCAGCCGAGAGGGGAAAAATATGTTTTCTCTTTACTGGACAAGGTTCACAATATCCAGGAATGGCATTGCAACTGTATGAAACCAGCCCTACGTTTCGAATTCATTTCGAAGACTGTGAAGACATTCTAAGGAATAATTACAACATTGACATTCGCGAAGTGCTGTGGGGGAATGATTCATCGGAGAATAAACTCAGCAGAACTATTTTCAGCCAGACGTCCATATTTTGTGTGGAGTATGCTCTGCTGAAGCTGCTAAATAGCTGGGGACTTAATGCAGATTGTGCATTTGGACACAGCCTGGGTGAGTTTACGGCAGCAGTCTGCGCTGGAATTTTAGACTTGGAGGACGCAGTTATGCTTCTCGCTGAAAGAAGTCGACTCATTGATAATCTTCCTGAAGGAAAGATGTTGGTTATTAAGGCTGACAAAGAAGAAGTCAGCTTGCTACTGGACAATTTTTATTCCTCCAGAACTGAAATAGGAAATAAGCTGGACTTTGCTGCCATTAATTCCAAAGAACAAACTGTAGTTGCTGGAGACACTCAAACGATTACTGAGTTTGCCAGTTTTTGTAAGAATAACGGAAATAAGTGTACCGTGTTGAGTGCAACACATGCATTCCACTCCAGCCACATAGATCCCATTCTGGACAAGTACAAGAAAATTGCAGTTGGAGTGAAGAAGCCAAGCAGGGCACCAGCATGCCTGTATATTTCCGGTATGAAGGGCAGCATAATAAGCAGCGAAGATGTGGATGCAGAATACTGGGTGAAGCACACGAGGGATCCGGTACAATTTTTAGATGCCAGCCGTGAAGCACTACGACTTGGTTGTAGGATCTTCATTGAAATTGGTCCTCAGCCAGTGCTCAGCGGATTCATAATGGCAAATATTTCTCCAGACATTGAAAACGGAAAGCTGCTTTGCCTTCCAACATTGAAAAGGGCTGGAGAAAACTGGGCTACAATCCTGGACACATTGGGTACACTATATCTTCAAGGAGTGCCCATCAACTGGAAAGGCTTCGACCAGTTCTATTTTCGCCAGAAGGTTAGAGTCCTTCCTCACTATCCCTTCCAAAGGAAAAAGTTCTGGCCTGAGAATATAAATCAGGAGAATACTTCCCTTCATCCTTTACTTGGATCTCCGATTTCTAACGGATCGCCAGTAAAACTTTACCAGTCAGTGATACAATTAAAGTCCCACGAGTACTTGAGCGATCATGCCATTGGTAGACGCGCAGTATTTCCAGGTAGTGGCTACCTGGAATTGTGCATGGCCGCCGGCATCGCGGCGACTTCGCCCAGCGCTGACTTCCTTCTTAAGACTAGCCATCCCATGAAAGTAGAAAATTTGGTGATAAAGGCTCCTCTCATATTCCAAGAATTTGGAAAAGTCGAGCTGCAAACAATACTCGACTTTAATTCTTCCAAAGAGTCGACTGGAGAAATGAATGTTCAGATTTGCAAGAGGGTGGGCACCGACGCATCGGAGTCTTCATGGCTGCAGCATGCTACCGGCAAGTTTTATCCTTTTACTACCGTCCAAGATCGCTCCGTTGAAGTTGATACTGTCTACATATTTAAGAAATTTATGGAGCAGGCAGGAGGTACGCAATTGACTAGAAATTATTACAGTCAAGTGGCCGTTGAAGGTCTAGTATTTGGTCCTGAATTTAGAAGTCTTGAAAAGGTCTGGACTGATAAAACAGAAGGACGCTACTCCATTTTAACAAAACTGAGGCGTCCTAGCGGAAGTGAAGGTGGTAGCCAGTACATAGCTCATCCCGTAATTCTGGACGCCATGGCACAATCTCCCCTTTTGTTTTGGTACACGCTTAGCGGGAAGGTAAAAATGCTGTTGTCGCTGAAAATAGGAAAGTTTGTTTGGTTTGGGAATAACTGCAGTGAGGGAGATCTGTACGTGTACACGTACGACACACAAAACGATGGAGTAGATGAAATTTCAACAAGCACGTTCGTCTCTTTCTTGCTAAACGAAGAGGGGAAGCCGGTAGCAAAAATGTCCGATTTGGTATGTGCCCATAGCAACTTGAAAAAAATGGAAGCCATGCTCGATCAACAGATGACATCAATACCGGACATGTGGGATGAGGTTTGGCGGCCCCATCCCATTAATAAATGCTCAGAGCGCTGTCAAATTTTGGAGGAAGGTTCTCCTGTCAGACTAATCCCGCTGTGGCTACTCTTTCATCAGGAGGACAGCCCAATGTCGAATTTCCTTCTTGAGAAAATGTTAGCAAATTCCAAAATTCAGCTTTTGGTGGTGACGCATTCTCAAGAAAATGTCATTTCAAAATGGAATTGTACCATAAGAAAAAAATCGGAGGGGGATTTTACTCGCCTATTTGAGAAAGTCGTTACTGGGGATAAGTGCATAGAAGGAGTTGTGTACTGCTGGACACTAGATCAGGCAATATCTTTCCAGGACGAGATCCTCCTTCCGTATTTCTACTTGGTGAAGGCGCTCACCAACTTGAAGCAGGTCGGTGTTGATACCATTAGCCTGATTTCTCTTTATAAAGGAGCTTCTACTTTGGAGGGCAGCTCCCCAATTAACTTTCATCAGAGCACCGTTTGGGGATTTACCAAAATGGTGCAATCCGAACATCCCGAGTTGACTTGCCGCTGCATTGACATTGGAGATATGGAAGACTACGGTACTGAGAGAGTCCAGATTTTAAATGAAATTTGGAGGTTTAAAGAAAGTGACGGCTCCATGCAAGTAGCTTACCGTAATGGGATTAGATACACTCCCAAATTCGTATCCTGGAAAACGGCACCCAAAAATCTAAAACTTCCCCCGGGAGCAGGGAGGTACCAGCTGGCACACTCCGACAGAAGAACTATAGATGACCTCCAATTTGTACATCTGGAACAACCTAGCATTGGCGACGATAACGTTGAGATTCAGGTTAAAGCTACAGGGCTCAACTTCCGGGATATCATGTGTGTTCTGAAGCCGTCGGACTCATTTAATACCTGCAACGGCATTGGAGGTGATTTCGCCGGTATTGTGAGTCAAGTGGGGGCAAACGTTGAAAATTGGTCTGTGGGGGATCGCGTGTTCGGATACAATCTCAATGACACTCCCCTTCCCAGTCATGTGATCCTGAACAAGGAGGATATTTATCCTATGGAAAGCGAAATGAGTTATTGTGAAGCTACAACCTTACCCGTAGGTTTCCTGACATCTTACGTTGGTTTGGCTGAGACTGCCAAAATTAAAAATGGAGACACCGTACTCATACACAGTGCGTCAGGAGGAGTGGGACTCTGTGCTATCCAAATTTGCAAAATGCTTGAAGCTAGTGTAATATGCACTGCAGGAAGTACTAGGAAAAGAAACTATTTGAAGTCTCTGGGAATTGAACACGTCTTCAACTCCAGAAGTACAACTTATGCTAAGGACATCCTAGCCGTAACTGATGGCAGGGGAGTGGACGTCGTCCTGAACTCGCTGACCGGTGAGGGATTCAAGGAGGCTACACTCTCAGTGTGCAGCCCACAAGCAAGGTTTGTTGAGATGAGCAAGCTGCAAGTGTGGACACCTGAAGAGGTTCGGAACCTTCGCCCGGATGTGGAGTACACGGTAATAGATGTTTCCGTTGAGCAGACCAAGCTAAGTGAGATCAGAAGAGTGATGGCGAAGCTGGTAGAGTTCATAAGTAGCAAAAAAATTAGTCCCCTGCCGTACAACCGATTTGATAGCACTGACATTAGGGAGGCGCTCCATTTTCTGCAGAAAACGAAGCATATCGGGAAGGTGATTTGTGTGATGCCGGAGGAGAAACTGATAGATGGAGTGACTAAAGTGGACACTCCAGTATTCAACAGGCATGGAAGCTACTTAATCACTGGAGGAACGGTGGGCAGCATTGGATTCGAGGTGTGCCGATGGATGGTACGAAAAGGGGCGAAGTATGTCATTCTCGCTACGAGGACTGCTCCGACAAAAAGTGCTCAGGAGGCTATATCACAGCTCAATAAGGAGCACAGCTCCAAAGTTGTTTCTTTGCGGGTGGACATTGGTGACTACTCCCAGCTAAAGGGGTTAGTCCAGTGTAAAATTCCTCAGTTGGGATTTCCTCCTTTGAAGGGCATCATACACTCCGCCGGAGCACTGAGCGACGGCATGTTGCAAAACCAGACTTGGCCATCGCTGAGCATTCCGCTAAGGGCAAAGGTGGATGGGACATTGAATCTACACCAGGTTACAAGTGGAATGAACTTGGAGCACTTTGTAATGTTCTCCTCCCTAGCTGCCCTCTTCGGACTACCTGGTCAAGGGACTCATGGAGCTGCAAATAATTTTGAGGATGCCTTCGCCTACTACAGGCATTCGCTTGGACTTCCTGCTATGTCCATTAATTGGGGTCAATGGGCTGAAGTAGGGATAGGAAAGGAACTCGAGATTCCTGGACTGAAACAAATGTCCGTCAGCCAAGGAATTGCCGGATTGGAATACGCCTTGAAATCACAGAAAACTCAGATGGCCGTTGCCAACTTTGATTCTTTTGTCGTTCTCAGCAAGCGCACCCAACAGGTGGCTAATTATCTGGACGAGGGAGTGTGGAAATCAAAAAGTAATGAAGTTGCTCACCGCAAATCCAGCTTGGTGTTTACAACAGACGAGTTTTGGCAAGCAATTAACCTTGACGGTGATGTCCGCAGGAGGGAAAAAGTTATACAGACGCAGCTCGAATTAATATTGAAAAATATTGTAGGGTTGGATCAAACGGAGGTCATTGGGAGCAGCCAGAGCTTCGAGGAGATTGGTGTAGACTCTCTCATGCACATGGAAATAGGGAATGCGGTTCGAACGCTCCTGGGAAAAAAGACAAAGGTTAGCGGAAACGCACTAAGGGACTCCGATAACCTCCATGAATTGGCGGAAGTAGTTGCTAGTTTGATAGGGTAGTATTGCGGTTTATTCACTATAATTTACATTGGATTAAATAATTTGGTAAAATTTGATTCTCGATTGGCTTCTTAATTGCTATAACTGAATAACTGAATAAATACAAATTGAAAAGCTTCTTCTTCAAATTAATGCATTTTATTTGTCAAATTCAGAAATAATTTTCTGAAAAGGCGGAAGATTATATTTTGCAACGGTACACGTCAATGCAAACCATATGACTTGAAATTTATAGGTACTCATATTGCAATCAATAGAGCCGTAAAAATATTATGGTGTTGGCTGCTGGAATTTGCACACGAAGAATCGGCGCTCGTTGTTATTTAACGTTGTAAGTCCCTTCTGTGTACTGCTAGATGCGACGAGTGCCACGCGACCGTTACTGTTTCTTTCAGAAGGCTGTCCGGGCATCCAGTTGACTCCATTACGGAATGGCACTCCACTTTCCCAAACAAACGAGTTGCTTCCAGCGTTCCACTTGCCACCAATCCAGAGTTGATCCACATCAGTCTTGTCGACAGCCAATTGAGTGACAAACTCTTCTTCTTCTTTGGTCTCCAATGAAGCCAGTCTATAAGAGCCGCCAATCCTGCCAATGCAGAATGAAGCTGCCTGCTCGTAAGTTAGAGGGGGTGTCTGTAATCAAAAAGTAGAGAAGCAGCAAATTTATCGAGGAAAAAAGTCGGAAAGTTGGAAACTTACCCATATGTCGTCAATAAATAAGTAATGTGATGGGTCCGGGTCAGCGCTGTTTGTCTTGGAGAGTCCTGCGGAGGGAGGAGCTGCATAGGTGGCAGCAACCATTAGCAAAGTTACAACGAGTTTTCTCTGCATATTGAATTTTTATTTTAACAAAAATGTAGTTCACAGTCCTGCTATGATTAGCTTCTGTTAAGATAGGATTCTTCTGCTGCAATACAATTTGCCGTATTCTTGCTGGCTTTTATATCTCAGTAGATTATGCAGCTGGGACCACTTCAGCTTTTGCAAATATCGAAATGATGTAAGAATAACTCCGTTAAGTGTTCATATTCAGCATTGGATATTCCAGTGATTTGCGCATACAAAAATTTGTCACCCTTTTGAAGTGGCAGTATGACAGTATTTGACAGCTTAATAGGCAATACACGCCCATCACTCTAAATGAAATTGCAGAGTTATCGAATCATAATTAAATGTAGTGAACTTGACAAGGTAGACAAATTTGATCGACGCGTGATAAAATGTCAATATTATCGATTGCTTTTGTCGAAATTTGCTGAGATGGGATATTCCTATGAGCAGAACTGTGAAAAATTTATCAATTGAATTGTGCTTGAAATGTTAAGTGTGTTTAAATCAGATATGCTGTATAAGCTAATTATTCTGCTACCATTATCGTGGCTGAGAAATTTATATGTAACTGTAGAAAATATGACGTAACAATCATTTTCCGCTGACTAAGATTTACATAGTTTTTATAACTATAATTAAGAGAGCTGCATCAGCAAGCAGATTCCCAACTTAAACAAGATCGATAGCACTCGATATCAATTTTATTATCCTGGGTTATTAAGTAGGGTTTTCACCATTTGAGAATAATCAATTATGTCATCGACGCTTATGTTGTACCATATAGCAATCAAACTTATTCTCCGTTTTTATGTAAGCTGTTTAAATTCCTACGTAATTAGAATGAAGCAGAAACCTGTGCAGTTCCATTTTTGAAAAGCACTTCATATTTCAACTTAAGCATGAAGTGGTAAGTTTTTTAATTAGCTCATAGGATTCTCCCATTGAAATATTTTCCCTATTTTTGACACGTGAATCAGTTAACACCGAATTCAATGGAAAATTGATTAAATCCTGTATTGGGTTATGTATAAAAGCTCATATTATCTAGTAATGGAAGCTGGTATTTAAGTAATTAATTTGAACAGAAAAGAATGTCTTGTGCATAAGAAAATTATTATAACAACAATTTAACATTCTCTGTTTCCAATATGCGGAAGCATTCCGACAGCCAAGCTGTTCAAATAAACTCCATCTCCCCTCAATAACTTGACGTTCATTGCTTTTTAGATATTCCTTTCAAAATAGCTTTTCCATTAAAATTAGAAAATCCTCCAATTTGTATTCCTTCTGAAAATTATTATTATTCTATCTTATTAGATAGTTTTTAATGACCGCTTTCTTATCTGAATACAACAAGGGTCCGTCCATTTAACTTACCTAAACCTAAAGTACAAAGACATTACAACGTACTTTACCATTGAAAAACAAAAACAATCGGTAACTAGAAAAGAAATCCGCAAGTCAAGGAATACAACGTATTAATGAGCTCATTTTTGGCTACTTTGCTTTTTCTGATCCATCCAATTATTTGCAATAGAAAGAGTTCTGATTTGATCAAACAAATGCACGAGGGAGAATAGAAGCAGATCATTGTCATTTCTCTTGATTTCCTTTTTTAAGCGTTACTTCGCACTTTGTCTCGCAGAGCACGCTTTAATTCCAGAATGAAGCAGCCCACAATATACAGAAATATCCCATTCTTGATGTAAAGGAGAACCAAGCTGGCCACCATGACTTTGAATTCATACGCAAAAACTGAGAAAGTCTGGGGAAGCAAGTACACAACGGTCACTACTATCCAAGTTTGGCAGTAAGCCAACTTTCTACCCACGCTTATCCAGCATCTCTGTTAGAAAACCAAAAGAAAATACTTACTATAAGCTATGTGCTTCGCTGAAATTTTAAGCATTGAAAAATTTCTTTAAAAATTTCACTTTTACCCGACTAGTTCCAATGACTAGATAGCGAGTAGCCAACAAATTAATTAAGGTGCTCAAAAGCCCATAAGCTACTGCAATCGAAATTGTATCTCTGAAGTAAGGTATTTAAAAAAAATATGCAAACATTTTAAGTATACGTAATACCATTTGGTTTCTAATATTTAGCTTTAGCTGTGAATTTGCTTACCCTCAGCACCTTTGCTTGGAGTATTAATAGTCGATGTAAAATATCGCACTAGCCGCACTACCTCTTCCTCATTTAACAGCCACGCCGATGTAGGCAAACATAAAAGCCCGATAAAATTAAGGCATTCTAGAAACTTTGAAATAAAATGAAAGTTAATTTTATTGTCCTTTTCAAATATCTTGATTTTTTCTTACCAAACAAGCTATCGCAACTCTGCCTGAGTTACTTCTCCACTGATTTTTTTCCATTTTGTCGCTCTTATAAAATAGGTAATTTAAGAAAGCACTTTTTACACATTTTCGAACGGCTTTAAGCAAGTGACTTCTTCTCAGCTTAAGGATGATGTGCAGCTACAAGATGGATTTTGCTGTGGCTCGCGCTGCTGTATTTTGTTTTTTGCGTTGCATTAAGTCTAAATTAGGAGACTAGATAGAAAACTCAGACTCCTTTATTCCCCCTCCTATGCAATTGCCAATTGGCCATGCAGTAGTTTTCACTGGCTTGAGCCGGAGAACCCCCGTTGTCCGAAAGTTAGACCCGAAATTTATTTCCGAAAGTTAGACCCGAAAGGTTTACCCGAAAGTTTGAACTGAATGTAATGACTTGCAATTCTAGCTTTATTTTCCTAGCTCTTAGTTCTTTTCGAGCCTAGATGATAATTTCTGAATGCAACGGAGAGCGGCCTAGGAGTTTTATTATCTTGGGGCAAGATAATACAGATTCAATCCGTTAATAAAAGCAACCAACAATACAAACACATCAACTCTTATGCATCTCTACGAAAATTAAAATTATGAAAGAACATGTCAACGTATTAAATCTTTTATATGTAATATCTCAAATTCCAAAAAATATATTCTACTGGAAACTTAACTTTTTATTTGAAGTATTGTTGCAGCTGAAGATGAGAAAAACGAGCAAAGTTTCAGAATTTAAATGTTTATTGATTGTAAAATATATTTTTTG
>JAHZND010005424.1:0-13332 GCA_027744115.1 Acrocyrtus sp. NNG-2020
AGACAGAAGACCGCCTTGAGATTCCTTTCAGAATAGAAAGTTTCGAGTCAGAAACTTTGATCAAAGCTCAACACTGTAAAAATCCACTAAAAAATGGAATTTTACTATCTGAAACTACGAAGCAGCACCCGGAGGTGCTTGGATATATCTTATTTTATGTTGCTTTGTCGCCATTCAACAACTACAGCTACACTTTCCCTTGGGAATCGGCAAAAGGAGGGTACGATCCGTATTGTGTTAATGAGCAGGTCGTGATTCCAAGTGTCGAGCAAAGCAACCACTATATTTCTAGACTCTACATTGAAAAAAGAACAGGAAGTCCGGAACTGAACTTTCTGCTTCAACTTCCCAATCCTTTTGAAGTCCTGCGCTTTATAAGTTGTGGTTACCGCAAGGAACGTTTTCTTCCCTTTCGAGAACTTTACAGTGTATTTGAGTTCAGTACTTGGATAGGAACTTTGTTGTCCCTATTAGCAGTTGTAGTTACTTGGCAAGTGGTTTCCTCAAGTTATTCCAGATTTTTCCAGTCGCCGTCCCTACAGCTTCGACATTCGGTAATAGAAGCCAGTTTGCAGAAGATACTTTTCATTTTGTACCAAGCATTGGACCACGGGTACACATTGTCGCATGCCACAATGCGTAACACTTCGTCAGTTCGAATTTTGCTGGGGTGTTCTGTGCCGATGGTGATGGTTTTAAGCTGCGCATATAGGAACAATAACGTTTACAACATGATTCTCCCGCAGAAATATCTTCTTTACGAGAAGTTTGCACAACTGATGGAGGATGATTTTAAAATATACGCCATCAACGGAATCCATCGAATTGACCCAGAGGATTTAATGAAATTCAGACAAGATGCACATCTGGCGGCATATCAGCAAGATCACTACGTCAAATATAAAGATGAAAATTATCTTGTTGCTCGATCACTTGTAGCAAAGCGCCGATTTTATTCACAAGAAAATCTATACGAGAGTAAGGAAGTGAGGGTATTAAACGAGGCCATTTACGGGAACACTTCTCTTCACCCGAAATCCCACTATCTAGACGTAATTGACTGGGTACATAAGGAGCACCCTAACTGGCCTAACTTAGGGTGGCTTAAGTATGGAGAAGTTGCCGAACAGGAAATAGCAAAAAGATATAAATCATTGGAGGTTAAGGAATTAAAAATGGAACTCGGAAAATGCAACAAGAGTGCCGTATTTCTTCCATCCGTGGATGCGCAGCAGTGGAAGCGGGAGCTGAACAGAGAGGATGTCAACGTAGGAAAAGAGAGGTTTTTCGAAGGAGCTTACTCAATTGAAATAACTGGACAGGTATCGTCATTACTTATTTCCAGGTATGCGAAATTTAAGGAAACAGGAATTGGTGGTAGATGGCAAGGTATACTGGAGGCAATGATTGCATCGCAAAAGTGGATTTCCGAGGGATCCGAAAGGAACAAAGCACCAGATGAGCCGTCAAGTGCGTCCTTAAGTGGAGGGATTTTCGTTATATTTTCTGTACTTCTGGTGGGATTGGCTATCTCAATTGTTGGATTCCTTGCGGAAATGGTAGAGCTATTTTTAAAGCACAGCTTCGTTTTCGTCAAATTTTATTGTGAGCTCTTCTACAATAGCCTATTAAGAGTGACAAGTAATGCACGCCTAAGGAACAATGGAGTACATGTGAAAATTGAAAAGGTACAGGTTGCTTCTACTGAACGTTGAGAGTTAAAGTACGATTAAAAAATGCGAATAACGTGGAGCTAGCATGAAAATTTGCACAATAATAAATAATTAATTAATTAAGCACACGCGTAGAGTTTTTTAAGAATTATTTTAGTATCTTGGTAACAGGGAGAGAGCGAAAACTTAGTTCTGTGTAAAATTTAAATTGTTATTAGAAAGATAAATAATTATTAGTTTTCACGAGAAATTAGGGCAACTGTAGAGCAAATAAAAATATTTGTAGTTTGAAGTTTCAGACTTAAATTTAAAATTAGAAGTAGAATTAGAGTTGCATATAAAATTTATAAAAGTGGGTTTTAATCATCAGCTATATATATTTATGGCTCAAGCCATATTTCACAACCTAGTATGTGCCATTTGAATTTGGGCAATGAAAAATTATAGCTATTAGCCCGCCCATAAATTTTAAATTACAAAACCACCAACTAATTAAAAAAATTAATGTCGGAAGTAATCACGAAAATTATATAATTTTTATCGATAAGTTATTATCTGTTTGTTCTTTATAATTTTCTACAAGTAATTGTCAATTTGTTTGGGAACAGATAAAAGTAGGACGTGACGTGTCATAAATAAAGCCGATTTATCATTATTTTTATTATTTGAGTGTACTGTCAAGGACTAGATTAGTTTTCTGTCAGTAGCGCAAATATTTTCAAAATTAGTAGAACATCGTAATAAAATTCGAACAACAAAATTTACAAACTAAAAAATCTCTGAGCAAAAGCAAAGTGATTTTTATATCTACAATCTACGAAAAAGCAGGACGTACAAGTATTAGTAAGCTGTCGAATAACATAAATTAGTTATTATTAAAGTAGATGTTTACATTCTTTTTCAAGTTTTTCTTGTCATTTCCAGACTAAAATTATTGGAATGAAGATGAGTGGCAAATTCTCAGTGACAGCAGACTCTGTCCAAGTTGCATTTTATAACTCACTTCTGAACGTCCTGGCGGTCCTGGTTGCATTTATCCTGGCACATGTAGCGCTCTCCCAAAAAGTTAACCCAACCATTGAAGCGGATAAAATATACACTACTTTGAATTATGCTCCCTTACAAGAAATTTGGGCAGAGTTGTATTCCAAGTGGTATCCATCTACAACGGAGCCATTTGATGTCGCCGGATGGCGCATATTTAACAGCAATTTAGAGAAAGGAAGCTATGTAATCGTCCTGAAAAACTACCTTGGAATGGATCTGCTTAACGTTCAGCATCCTGTGATCATTATTAAACCGCTTCTAGCTGCTTATTATTCTCGGTCATACTTGAATTTGGATTGGACATTGGAGCGTAAAACTTCCAATGGCATGCTACCGAACGACGAAGGAGTTCAATTCAACTTCTTTTACTATTCTGTCAGATTTAAGCCTTGGAACTACCAGGTAATAGGATTGAGGAATATTTTCTATGAAATTTTACATTTTCGCATTAAACATTTTGAAATTAAATTTGCGAAATGTACTATATCTGCAGGTACAGGTCGACATATTTCCGCCTCCATTGGCTAAATTGAAGAGAACCCGACGGTATTTTGAAAATACACTTGACATCAGGTTACTGAATAGAAAAGCTTCGCCCAAACACTGGTACACTTACATATATCAAGATATGGATCGTCGTCGTGTACCCATAGAAACGCTTTTACCATCTAGCCAGCATGAACTAAAGATTTTTGCGCTGCCGACATCTCTTCAAAGCGTGGGTTGTGGGGATCACTGTCACTGGGATATCACTATCTGGAAATGGATTCATGACTACATTATATTGAATGGAAAGCATGGCTACCGTGAGCATGAAGAACCTGCTGTAAATACTGCGTTTCTAGTAGCAACCTTTCCACAAGGCTCACCAGCTAAAAAATCCAGAAGTATCAAAACCTTTCATCTCGTCCGGCTACTTCGATGTCAAAAAAGCTGTGTACCGGAGAATGCTTTGCATGTGTCGGATGTTCCATCTTATGATTTAAGCATTAAAGAGCTCATTAGTTTTATCAGAAAAGCAGAGACAGAGAAGAAAGAGCTTGAGGTTCCTTTCAGAGTCGAAAATTTTGAACCAGAAAATTTTATCAAAGCTCAACACTGTAAAAATCCACTCCAAAATGGAATTATGCTTTCTGAAACTACTAAAAAAGCTCTGAAGCAGCACCCTGCTAATGTGCTGGAATATATCTTATTTTATGTTGCTCTGTCCCCCTTTAAAAACTACAGCTACACATTCCCGTGGACATCGTCAAAAGGAGGAAGCGATCCGTTTTGTATTAATGAACAGCTCGTCATTCCAACTTTTGAACAAAGCGATATGTACGTAACTAAACTCACCATTAAGGAAAGAACAGGAAGTCCGGAATTGAACTTTCAACTCCAACTTCCAGACCCATTTAAGGCATTACGTTTCATCAGTTGTGGCTATCGCAGGAGACATTTTCTTCCCTTTCATGAACTTTATAATGTATTTGACTTAAGTACTTGGATGGGGATTTTGTTTTTTGCATTTGCAATTGTGGTTGTTTGGCAAGTGGTTTCCTTAGCTTATTCCAGAATTATCCAATCCCGACGAACTAGACACTCGGTAATGCAAGCTATTTTGCAAAAGACACTTTTCATTGTATATCAGGCACTCGACCACGGGTACACACTGTCGCACTCCACAATGCGAAACACTTTGTCGGTTCGAATTCTGCTGGGGTCCTCTTTGCCGATGCTTATGGTGCTGAGCTGTGCGTATCGAAATAACAACGTTTACAATACAACATGATTCTCCCGCAGAAATATCTTCTTTATGAGAAGTTTAGTCAACTGGTGGAGGATGGTATTAAGATATATGCCATTAACGATATGCATCAAATTTCCCAAAAGGCTTTAAATAGACGAGGAAAAGATGTCCGTTTGGTGGCACATCAAAAAGATCGCTGTCTCGCATATGGAAATAAACTTTATCTTGTTGCACGATTACTTGTAGCAAAACGCCGATTTGTGTCGTTTGAGAATTTGTATGATAGTAGGGAAGTGAGAAACTTAAACGAGGCCATTTATGGAAACGCTTCCCTTCACCCGAGGTCCCACTATCTAGACGTAATTGACTGGGTGCACAAGGAGCATCCTAACTGGCTTAAGTTAAAACGGCACAAGTATGGAAAAGTTGCCGAACCGGAAATCGCAAAAAGGTATAAATTACTGGAGGTTGAGGAACTAAAAGCGGAACTCCGAAAATGCAACAAGACTGCAGTGCTCCTCCCATCAGCGGATGCGCAACACTGGGGGCAGGAGCTAAACCGAAAGGATGTGAGTGTAGGGAAAGAGAGATTTTGTTAAGGAGCTTTCTCAATCGAAATCACTGGACAGGTATCATCTCTAATTATTTCCAGATATCTGAGATTTAAAGAAACGGGAATTAGTAGTAGATGGCAAGGTATACTGGAGCTTAAATCACAAAGGTGGACTTCACAGGAATCACCGAAGGACAAGACGTCAGATAAGTCGTCAAGTGCGTTTTTAAGTGGAGGAATTTTCGTGATATTCTCCGTAATTCTCGTTGGACTCGGCATCTTTATTGTTGCTTCTCTTACGGAACTGATAGTGCCATTTTTAAAGCAGATTTTGATTTTCGCCAAAATTCATTGTGAGCTCTTCTACCATAGCATGTTAAGATTGGGTAGTAATCCAGGCCAAATTAATAATGTAGTACAAGTGAAAACTAAAGAAATTCAGATTGCCTGTTCAGGTGACTATTGAAGAAAGAAATATATTACTGAACTCGATCTTTGCGCAAAAATGGTGAACCTGTATTGGAAGGGGATGCGAAATGTTAAAGTAGTCTGGCTCCAGTCCAGTATATAGGCAATATAAGGTGTAGCTCTTTTAAAGTTTTTTTATAATCTATAATAAAATAGGCGGACAAAATTGATTTAAAAGAATAATTATTTTTCGCAATCAACAAAAAATATGTAATTAATCAAGAGCACTTTTGTGCAGATAGTGCAGTAATAAAGAGTGTATGTAAAACACTAAAATTGATACATGCATGCATACGGAAACAACTGAAATGAAACATTACAAAATTACAACTTTGTCGCCTCGATATAATATCCAGACAATTTTAAGTTTAACCAGCTTTACCAATAATTCCAACAAAAAGCAAAGAATACCGAGTAGTGTTCCCGCCACAACAGGAACAAAAATTACCGAAAATGTTTGCTTATCGGTGAGCGCCTCCAAGCTCTTAGGAATTGTCGGCATCTCGCTCCCATTATGCTTCTCGCGCTTAAGTGATATCAACTGCATGAACTTGATCCATCTCTCCATTATACCCGACTCCTTAAGTTTCTTCAACCTCCTCCCAAATTTATTGGTTGTGTATCCCCTCACAAAGAAATTGTAAAACTTTTGAAAATATGTTTCCTTAAGAGGATAAATTTTAGCTGAGATCTCACCAACAACTTCTTAACAATTGTAGGCTTAAAGAGCACTGCATTTTTGTTACACTCCTGAAGAATTTTAAAGTGTTCTTCCGCATCAAATTTTTTGTACAACTCACCCCGCCTATATTCCTCATTGCACGCTCGAATCCTGTCCACTCCAGTAAAAACTGTGCAAGCACTTAAATTTGTGGTGACGGCTTTCTCCATCCACTCTTCATTTATATTACTGACTCCAAATGGATATAAGCTCGTGTGATTGAGGACTAGCTTCTCCGCCTGGCTAAGCTTATTCAGTCCGCTAGGATTCCCTTCTGATTCAATTGATGAAATGACTTCAGCTACAACTATACCGTGGCGGCTTTTATTGTGCCAAACGTAAATAATGTGAGGCGTTGACGGGCCCGGACGAGTTGTTAAACGGGCTCCGTACAGTCCATCAAATCTAATTTTCTTCGAGCTCACGTGCAATTTATACATATCTTCCACCAATTCGAGTACATTTTCGTATTTAACGCGTGCCAGAGGAGCGACCATATTGTAAACGTTATTATTTTTATAAGAATTGCTTATCACGATAGCCATAAGAAGAAATAATCCGAGTGCAACTCGCAAAGAATGCCCATAGTCAAAGAGACCATCTCGCAATGGATCGCCTTGCTCCAATAAAACTTTCACCAGTGAAAATAATTTTCGGCTTGCACTATCTCCCTTATATTTTCCTAAAGCAGTCCAGCTAATTATAACCGTGAATAGTGCCACACCAAGACAAATCCAAATAATAATTGGTCTTTATTCGTCAGTAGTTAAACAAGTTCATTACAAATATAATCACGACATAAGGAAATGACGACCTAATTTAAAGGATATTCTGCCATTTACCATAATTAAAAGTACAGTTAAACAATTCGATAAAATCATTCACAATCACTCATTTTTTTGAATAGATTAATAGTTCATAATTACATCATTTTAATATACATAATTCAGTCCAGCACAGTTCAATTTTTTCTTTTTAAAATTAGTAAATTATTTACAGTTAGTTCAAATCAATTGAGATTTGTTTCATTAAATACTCCGTAACTAGATTTTTAAACGTCACAATAGTTTCAGCCTCTTTCACGTGGTTAGGCAGTTTATTCCAGTATTGCACTGCTCGAAACTGAAAAGATCTTTTACCAATTTCAAGTTTAGGACGTATGACACACAATATATTATTTCCTCCTCTCGTATTGTGCTTATGCTGGTCCTGCACGGGTTTAAGTTCAAGTGATGCCAATTTCATACTCTTACATGCCTTAAAAACAACACAAAGAATTCTAAATGCGTAAATATTTTCAACAAACATCCATTTCAACTGTTCCTTAATTTTTTGCGCAATTCCGTCATACTTTCTTACTCGTAATATCAAACGACCAAGCGATCTGAGCACTTTATCGAGAACAATCAAGTATTTCTTTGCTGCGCTTCCTACAACAACAATCATGTAATGCATTATTGACATAATCAGACTTTGACCCATAATTTTAAGCTGATCAACGGTATAAAATTCTCTAATAATATACATCATTCTTAGCCTAATGTAACATGCTTTTGCACAATTGTTGATGTGGTCAGACCAACTCATTGTTCGGTCGAGAGTCAGTCCCAGACACTTCAGAGTCTCGCTGTTCCTCACACAGTAACCACTCATTGAAAATGTAAAATCCTTAAGATGCCTCAATTTGCCAGCCGTGCTTAAAACTATTAATTTGGCTTTCCTGCGTTTATTGTAAGCTTATTTTGGTTGAAGTACTCTTGCACTTTCACCATTTCTTCTGAGATTGTGTCACGCAGTAAGTCCAGTTCGCTTACGCTACCAACAAAAACAAATGTGGAGTCATCAACGAACATTACTGTTTTTGCTCTTGTCACGACCTCGGGGAGGTCGTTGATATACAAATTGAAAAGCAACCCTCCAAGGACGGAGCCAGCGGGCACTCCGATAAGCACTTGTCTAATCATTGATTTCTTTTCAGAAATCTCAACGCACTGGTACCTATCTTGCAAATAACTCCTTAGCCAAAAATCAGCAATTTTGTATTTTACTTTTAGTTTCTGAACGAGAAGTTCTCTAGGTACAGAGTCAAAAGCTTTACGCAGATCAACGGTGACAACAACCGCTACAAGCCCTTTGTCAACACTCTTATATACAAAATCCGTTAATGCCACCATTGCCATTTCAGTTGAAAGCCCTTTCCTACCCCCATATTGACACTCAGACATTACATTATGTTTATCAAGAAACTCAGTTAATTTTCTATAATACACAGATTCCAGCAGAAGTAGCAAATAGGAAGGTCATACGGGCTACTAAACTGCTCAATTTCCAATCGCTTTAAATTTCGGAACCCGCACATAATAGGCGTAAATCCCGAAGATGTATCCAGTAAGCTTAATGAATAGTCTAGAGCTCGTGTTGGAGACCAAGAGCTGTCTACTGTGCCATCAAGTCTTTTCCTAATTTCGAGATAGCGTATCCACTGTATTTTGGCGTTATCGCACCAAAATATGTGATTAAATGAGTAGCTGTAGTTCTGAGAAATGGACGTCCAAATATGAGATAACACCTTTCATTAAAGATCTTTTCTGAATCCTACAAAAGTTTACCAGTTCTAGGATACGGTCATTGGGAACAAATCTCCAAAACTCCTTCTGATTTTCATTATCGTTCCTAGCAGAAAATTCAAGAGGTGTGCTTCCGGTGCCTTTCTCTTTGCAGCAGGTGCACAGACATTTCTCATGTACTCATCGACCTGATCTCATACTTTTAATTGAGCACACCTCCAACCCTGAATGTCCAGCTTTCACCATTTCCACAGTGAGATGGGCAAAGCGTCTAAATTTGTACTGTTTGGTATCACCATTGGGCAAATCATTGAGGAATGTTTCGTACGAATCTGTGATTTCTTTTGGCTTTCCTTGTGGCCTCTGCAAAACGTATATATACGTTTATGGTACATCGCTTGGCAGATGATAGACGTTCTGGCCGAGATCTCTATTTTTAAATAGAAAGTTTAGAGCTTGCGCTATCTTCCAGAAGTGGTGATTGGCGCCTGCATTCTGCAGTGCACTTTTAATATCTCTGCTTGTCCTTTCATACTCCGGGGGAAATAGGTCAATCCAGCCCTCGCAATTCCACGACCTTATTCGCGTAATGAATTTGCTGTAATTTAGGTTGAAGTCATCGGGGGACCAGAATGTGATGAGTTTATTCTGGTCAACTTTAGAGCGAAGTAACAGCCTCAAAATGAGAAACGGTACAGCCGCTGTTACATCTACGTTAAGGAAATTTGCCACTGCAAAAATGCAATGAGTAGATGGAAGGTGGCTCGCCCCGACGAGTTCTAAATCGATGGGTGATACAGGCACATCCCACAATGGGAATAAATTCTGAGAAATGATTTCATCAGCTTGGGAGCGATTGTTGCAATGTGCAAGTGTAGTGGTTAACAAGAATTTGCAGGCAAATAATATAAAAGTAAAACTCCAACTTCTTTCTGGAATTGTACTCATGTTGCGAACCTACGGAAAAATGAAAAAAGTGGGAAAGCGATACACTAACGGATGGGAATAACAATAAGACTAGAATTTCTCAGGAGGAGGGTAAAGCTTTAAATTAGGCGTGGAAGTAGGTTTGGACAAACTTATATAGCTCCACAATACACAATTAATACTCAGTTTATAGCATTACAAACCGCCATTCTATCCAAATGGCAGCAGTTATTATTGTATTTTGGGTTATAAATAAACTTCAGATTAAATCAACAATTTTTGGTCTATATCTTGGGATATGTAAATGTCACAAAGCATACCAATGTAATTAATAGTGTAATTAACCGACTACAACAATGAAAATTCTGAACTTTGTTTAATCTTGCTAATAATTCTTTAGATGTCTTTTTATGTAATGTACTCTCCGGAGGAATAAGAGGACAATAAACCAGTTATTATTATTACCATATTTCATCTATTTCATCACAAACAATGGCAGTGTCACATTCTAAAGCAATTTCTGCTTACACGAGATATTTATAGGCATCAGTTGATTGACTGGCATAAATGCATATTGCTTGTCTAAGAATTCAGTTTGAAAAAACTGAGATAACTGCACAATTGTTATAAATTGGAATGGCTAATTTTTGGAAGGCCAAGTCGGACACAGCAAACAATCGCCATATACGTTACGTAAGAGAATACGGTCAGCTATTAAGTAAATTATATAGTCAATTTCTTGAAGCGGTCTATGCAACTCCTATAATATAGGAGTTGCATGCGCATTAAAAATAATTAAATCTATTTAGAGATAAGGTGCAAAACTTACAAATTATTGATTTTAAACATATCATAGTTACAATTATTTGCGGTTATTTGCTCTGGCTTTGATTTCCTTGAAAAACATTTTCAGAGAAGTGATTCCATCCCATTTACAGCTGACCTTGAAACACACATTAGCAATCAAACGAAACGAGTTCACTTGGTTTTTTTAGTTTTGCCAAATTTCCTCCATTTTGTTCAAATTATATCTGAAAGCTCAATTCATGTATTCCAAGAAATCACTGTGTGAAATAGTGGGTGCAGATGAGAGTACTTGAAGCAAACTGAGGCCTTTTATATTCTTTCGACTATTTAAAATCTAATCAGCTTTCTCTCGGTAAACTGTGGAAAAAGCTTTCTACGACGCAAAATATACTTAAGAAGTTATATGGAAAATATTTGATCACTTCAGCTTTTCTGTCATAATTGCAAAAAAAATCTCGTTTAAACCTTGCATGGAATTGCTAATTTCAATTTGTAGCTGATATTGAAATTGGTCTCAACTTCGCTGATCTAACAAATAAGTAGTCATAGAGAGAGGAGCCAGAGTGATTACGGAGTAAATGCGCAAGTAACAACAGACATGAAATGAAATTGTATTATTCTGCTGGTGGAACATTGGACAAACAAATCAAATCGGTTTTCAGGTTTTCGAGTGATAAATTATCCATTTAAGCAGTAGATTCTTGTAAAATTTAAATTGCTTTGTCGTTTCCCGTAGCGACGAAGACGAAGCCTTGCAAACATTTGTGTAAACACTGTTAAATAGTACTTATCAGTTTAAAAGTCAATTTAATTCAGATTTAGGTATCCGTCACGTCAGTATTTTTACTAATAAACATTTTATTCAGTCTTGTTGCTAGAACGAAGCTGCCCACACGTATCTTACTTCTAGCTGGTATGAGTAAGAATAAAAAAAGCAGCAAAAGAAAAAATACCAGCTCACAAGAACCTTCGCCACAGAATCCAACCAAAAAAGTACAGAAAGTAGACATGGAGACAGAGGCATCTGATTCAGAAGAGGAGCATTTCCATGATCCTACCTGTATGGAAGCAGTCTTTCACCGTATGTTGAAACGAAGTGAAAATCGTGTGAAAAATTATTTCTCTAGTGAAATTTCCAAGCTTAAAAATGGGCTTCAGCCTACCTTACAAAATGCTGCAAAAGTGCCGTTCCTTGAGGACAAAATTAAAATGCTGGAAAATAAAGTTAAAATCCTAGAAAATAAAGAGCGCAAGAAAAACATTGTCGTTCATGGGATAGACTATAAATATCCATAGAAACCTCATGAAATGCAAGCTAAAATTTGCGAACTCGCTAAAAAGCTGAAACTTCCTGATATCGACTACTCAGAGGCAATTAGACTAGGACACGAAAACGCACCAAAAAAGGCCACCCCCAATAAAGCTGCTACGTATGCGAGACAAGCAAAGAATCAAAACTGCAGCTCCAAATTTAGCTGGAAGTAGCATCAGCATCACGGATGATTTTAGTAAGGAACAAAGAGAACAAAATAATGCCCTTTACAAATAGAGATTTGACATACGAAAATCTCATCCAGAGGCAACGTTCCTAATCCGATCTGGGAAACTTTTTGCCACCATTTCTGGAAAAACTGATTGCTACAAAGTAAATGAGACTACCGGCCAAGCTGAGATAATAAGATTTGATACTCGCTCCACCCCCTCCAGTGAAAAATTGACCAGCCCTTGCAACAAGTACCTTTATCACTAAAAATTACTTCGTGGAACGTAAGAGGAATTCTGAGCAAATCCACTACAATTTATAACAGTTTACTTAACCTAAAACCAGACTTTTTCCTTTGCGAAACGTGACATAGTTTACCTTTTAAACATAGTGTACTGGAAAGCAATTATGAAATAATTGAGTGTTTTGGAGTAAAAGAGAAACTGAAAGGAAGACATAAAAACGGCTATATTTTAGGAGTGCGTCATGATATTAGAACATTAGTGACTGTAACACATTTAGCAGAGACTCACTGCATTCTTAGGTACAAAAATTCTGTGCAAATTGTACAACTGTGTTTTGTGTATCTGTAACCATCCATTAAATGCAATTTTGAAAAATTGTTTCAGGGACTTGATTCTTGTGATAAATGCACTGTACATTGGGGACATGAACTCCAGAATAGGTTCTTTTCAAGCGCCAGATTTAGAAAATCAGCAAGTGCGGCGAACAAAAGATTCAATTACAAATGAAAGAGGAAGGTCTTTGATAAAATATCTAAAAAAAACTCTACTTACACTGTATTGAATGGGAAGGCAAAGTCAGACAAATATGGGGAGTTTACCTTTACCAATAAAAATGGAAATAGTGTCATTGACTTATGCTTAGCTAGCGAGGCTATTGCTGATCAGACAGACTTCAAAGTAGAGGAATGTGCAGATAGTGATCATTTCCCCGTAAGTTGTACACTTACTTTTGTCTTGCAGGAGCAAAGTCTTCGTGCCACATATATAAAAAAGATAAACTGGAAATGTGAGTCGCACTCACATCAATATCGTGATTACCTTGATGAACTGCTACTAAAGAACGAAAGCGACAATCAGACGTTAGGAAATTTCAGAGATACCATGATAAAAGCAGCCTCTAAGCTTGGACTTGTTAAAAAAATTGTGTTGGAGCCAAAAACACAGGGTCCTGTTTGGTTTGATAAAAAATGCTTGGAAATGAAGCAAAGCGTGAAAAGAAGGCTGAGAGAATTCAGAAGAGCAAGTCCTGCAACAGCTAGTCACTGCCATGAACTTTTCATAGGAGCTAGAAGGACATACAAGAACTTGCTTATAGGAAAAAAACGGCT
>JAHZND010005425.1:0-13311 GCA_027744115.1 Acrocyrtus sp. NNG-2020
AATAAGAGTGCTGTTGGGTTGCTTTGTCATATGCTTCAAGTTGATCCTATGAAAAGAGCCACAATTGAAGACATCAAGTATGTAAAATTATTTATTATAATAATAAGTTTATAAATTGCAAGAACACATAAATAAAAAATGGTTTATTTTCTAGAAAACACGAATGGTTCCAAAAGGATCTTCCAGCATACCTATTTCCTTCTCCTGTTGATCAGGATACATCCGTAATTGACCCAGACGCAATAAATGAAGTCTGCAAGGTAGAATTAAAACTAATTACAAAATTATTCGAAATAATCATTGGGAATGAGTTTTCTCAATTCAAATGCAATTTTTTTCTGGGTCGTAAGTCGGTCATCGTGAATTAATAAACATGCACAAATAAATAAAAATCAACCAAAATTTTAACTATTTTATATTCAAATAATTTTACAGCCTTGAGGGAACGTGTGATAAGCAGCGTTGGTGCGAATAACATGGACCGACATAAAAGCAGTGGAGTCAAGAGAGCCAAGTGGCACTTGGGCATTCGTTCCCAGAGCAAACCACACGACATAATGAACGAAGTTTACCGTGCAATGAAATCTCTGGACTTTGTAAGATGACATTATGCATGCATAAATATGGAATCAGTAGGAATTGGGCCCTTGATGGGTTGGAAAGTGCAGATAAACTGAAATTTTAAATGGTTTATCAGGAATGGAAAATTGTAAACCCGTACCATGTCCGCGTGCGTAGGCGCAACGCTGAAGCTGGAAAAACAGCAAAAATGTCGCTTCAACTTTATCAAGTTGATTATAAAAGTTACCTTCTGGATTTCAAGAGTTTGAGTTGCGAGGAGCAAGAAAATTCTAGTTCGAGTAAGATCAGTAATTGTTATGTTATACGATGATTATACCCCAAAAAACAATAGCTAAAATTTGATTTGTTAATCTCATAAAACAGGTGTGGAGATGCTTCCAGGAAATGCTGGCAGTGGTGGCCATCACACCATGGAATTTTTCGAAATGTGCGCCGCACTAATTACCCAGTTGGCTCGATGAGGAAAAACTAAGATCTAAGAGTTTAAAAATAGAGTGAAGGTAGATTGTACAGTGTGTTAAGATTTGAGGTGCACTTGCTATTTTCAATATAGTAGCTAATTTCTTACAAATATGCTTTTGCGGAAGTACGTTGAGCATTTTTGAACATCGCTAAGCAATCATACATTTAACAAAATTATACTATTTGCTATAATTGTTAGGACCATTTTGGTCAAATCATCTTACAAACTTAACCTTTCCTTTAGTTTCGTCTGACAGAAAGTGTAGAGGGCTAATGAAACAACTGCATGGATCACACAATCAAAGAGAAAAGTGTTTAAAAAAAGAATACATTATTAAATTTATTTAGCATGTTAGATTAATATATAACTGACAAAAATGTCGTTAAGAACGTGATATGAGAGCCAATCCCAAATAAATTTTTAAATGTAAAAAGTAATCGCTATAAGTAGGCATTGTAATGTTTTTGCAATAATTTTTTTTCTGGTAGGGAATGTCATATCTTCCCTTCATTTTCATTACTACATCGACGACACTGCGTCACCTTGAAAAATCATCTCACATCCGGGATTCTCCGCTGCAAGCTTCTTATTTCATTGCACTTCTTCATTCTTATCTTCCATCTTTGAAAACCTTGAACATTGAAGCATAAGCCGACATCGATCTTTTTAATTCGTTTTTTACTTCCTTGTTTAGTCTTTTCTCGCTCACGCCGCCGCAATCCTTCCATCTACCTCGTCTAAAAGAGCATGCCTACCTCAAGGTTTGTGGAGGACAAAGAGGGGGTGAGTACTCTGAATGTGAGTACCAAATACCAAATGAGTGAAAATAGTGTAAAGTCTGCGATGTCGCTATCGCAACTCACTCTCTCCTCGCTGCGCTGGGGAAAAAAAGTTTTTGTGCGAGTCTACCTAGTTCTTCTGTATTGCACATCATCACAAAAAAAATTAGCAGTCCACTTCCCCGTTTGCCGTTCGCGTTCCTCAGTTCCTCAGCCTTCTCGCTTTTTCAAGCCCTATCCCAATGAAAAGTGAAAATGTAGATGGACTGTTGAGTGTGCTACACTGCCAAATGCAGAAAACGAGAAAACGGAGAGAAAAGTGTTTGTTCTCGTCTACCTACACTGCTTGCTGCACGTAAAAGCAATAGCAAATACCCATATCCGTCCACAAAGCCAAGCAAGCAAAGGAGTACACACAGAGAACGGTACCGAGTGTTTTGTTGCTTTGTCAACTCTTTTCTCATTTTCTAGCGAAAAATTTTCCCATTCCCGCACATAAGAGCCTTCCTTCTCCTTCTCTGCTTCTTGTCCTCACTCTGCCCCTGCCATTCCACATTAAAAAAGACAAGAAGAGAACGTCAATACATGGGCAATTGCTTTTTGAGTGTGGAGCGGAGCGGAGATGTGGTGGAAGGGAGAACGTAACAAGTACAAGTCCTACACTCAAATCGTTTTTTTCCTCGCTTTTTCTTCTCCACTCTAGAAATGGGATTCCGACCGACCACCGTATTTTCTCTTAAGTGCATTTTGCTTGGTAAAATCTTTTAAAAAAAGGGTTCCTTTTGTCGGAAAAAAGGTGGACAAATAAGTTTTAACAAACGAGTTTTTTTTGTAGTGGGGGCGCAATAGTTATTATTACTGCTATAACTTAGTTAAGTAATTGTGGTTTTTAGTAGTTAACATTTTGTAGATAGTTTATGAGGACTGAAAAACATTTTTGTAGGGTAGTGCTGGAAAGGCAGTTTTTAAATGTGTGGATATTTTGGTAGTAAATTGCCAGGAGGACAAGCGTGGAAGAGGGGCCATGCTTGCAGTTTTAGCACACTTCCTTAATCTTGAAACGTCCATGTAGCACCAGTACCAGTCACGAGTGGAAGTGTGTGCGAAGAAGGAGATTTCAAGAAAGGGACGAACAATTATGTTGTCATTGTTTAAGAGTTAGATTTTAATTAGTGAGGTGTTATGTTAATGATAGTTAAAAGGACTGAGTAACTTTTTGTTGAATGCTGCCGCTGACTGGGCCGTTGGTAGCGCTCGGGGTGTAGGAGGCTGCTGTGTCAGTAGTTAGTGGAAGTGCAAAAAGTAGTCATACATTACCTTAGCGCCAATTAAAGGTAAGACGCGGACGGAAATCATTAACTGTTTATTTTGTTTTTAGAAGGAGATACAGACAGTTTAATTGGTGTATTTCTTTGGGTTATTTTCAGTGGGCTCAGTGGGCTGCTGCCAACTCTTGAAAGGGGAAGGCTTAACATGTACAATTGGGAAGTTTTCTAAACAAAATACGGAAGAGATTTTTTGCGAGTGAGTTACGATGGCTGCTAATAGTAGCGACAACGAGGTTGCGGCGAAGATTGGGGCCCAACTACAAAGCCTCCTTAAGATTCCTCCAATAAAGAAGGATGAGCAGAAGCCTGTGGATCAGAAGGCAGCTGTGAAAGGTTATTGAAATATTTAAAATTGTCGTGTATACTGGAAAATTATTACCATGAGTAAATAGTTATTTTTTGGAATGCAGTGGATGGGAAGGAAAATCGACAAAATTGTTTGGGTAGCAATCTTTCTAAAGCGCCGCCTATGGTCATGAAACCAGACCCGATACCACGAGACAGATTTGGACGCCCTTTTCAGTCGCTAGATAAGCGCGTCCGGGGAAGAGATTTTCATAATGGTCCTAAACGATATGGAAGTGGACCTCATCGAGGTGGCGAGATGATGCATCCTGTAAACACTCCTGAGGGCAGCAGGGAGGTAACTCCTCATTCAAGCAACAATATTGGACCACCTCACTTTGCACAGAAGGGGAGGATGCCGCCAATTAGGCATATGCCAGCAGCTGGACCTCCAATTGCGCCACCGGTGTCTGTAGTCACAACAACAAGCACATTTACCGATCGCTTTAGTGAAGCTAGAAAGGGTTCTCCATTTGGAACCCCTTTTGATAATGCTCCTCGCTTCTCAAATGATTCCCCGAACATGGACATTCGACTTATTGAGCCTGGAGTGCGGCAGCTAATTCGGAGAGCAGATTGTCCGTATGATATAAAAGAATTTATGAATGAGTTTCATGAACGCAACGTTAATCCAAACAGTAAATTTCTATTGATTCTAAAGAAGCACTGCGTTTGCTTCCTAGTGAAGGTATTAATTTTAATTTTGTATTTATTTCATTATGCATTTGGAATATAATTACACATCCACTATCACTAATATGGATATATTCTTTCTTTTATGTGTAGAAAAATTTAAAGTTTCCAAGAGCCAAATATTACTGTATTTGTTGCAATTACCATATGGACAATTTATATGCTACATTAAATCACATCTTACAGGATCGGCATATAACGGCAGCAAGGGTATTATTTTAAATTATTAAAATGACAAATATATAGTTTGTATTAAATTTCTATTTACTGATTAGGTCTATAATAATGTATGGGGTATCTATTTCAGCTTTATCACATTTCAAAAACCATTTCGCTTCTTCCTTCGGACTATCCAAATGAGCAAGTGACAAACCTGACCGAATTTCTAATCAAAACAACCGAGCTGCAAGGTTTGACTAGCGCTGAGAGAAAGGAAAGACTGTTCCTAGTTCGCAGAATCAATGACGCTTTAAAAGGAGCAAATTTTGGTGAGTTTTTAATATTTTATTTAAAAGAGTGTAATATTTAATTGAATAGATAAAATATTAAGAATTATTACTTTAGATTGCCAAGCTTCACTCTTTGGTTCTTCCGTATCTGGATTTGGACTTGTGGGTAGTAATGTTAACATCAATATTGACGTTGCACTGGAAGTAGCTGTTAACACCGAGCTACCAAACGAGCAACCTTCATCACCGAAAACACCAATTGCTGCTAATCCTGCCGAGTTTTTGGAAATCTCTGCAAAATTAGTAGCACTCATTAAGAAAATGCCTCACGTTGTGTATGTCTAAAAATCTAACAAATTGAACCCGCCCAGTAATACAAAAATCATGTAAATAATTAGTAAATAAGTTAGGGAGTTATTAACGGAATTTATTTTGATGGTTTTTCAGTGGGCACACTGTGAAGGAAGCTTGCACCACAAAATGTATTTCAATACTCTTTGAAGAGGAAAAAACCAGAGCTTCTTGTATTGTACATTATAACAATAGTTCAGCCGTTCAAGCTGCTCAACTTTTTGCCGAATATGAGAAACTGGATGACAGAGTGAGGCCACTGGTTACTTGCTTCAGATATTGGGCAAAAGTGAGATTTTCAAAGAATTTAAATATTATTTGTAGTATTGTAGTTCTCTGGCACATTGTGTATTTTATTTACTACTAATAATGTAGGTTTGTGATATTGATGATCCGGAAAAAGGGTTCCTCCCTCCGCATTGCTACGCCATTATGGTCATCCATTTTTTGATCCGAAAGAAAAACATTTTACCAAATTTGCATTTGGTCCCTCGGGTTGATGCAAATCGTCTATTTTCAAGTATTTTTATTATTACACCTAGTTTTTATTATTTTTATTTATTCATGCTTGTTTCCAGTAAATAATTTAAAAACAACTTTCCTTTTCGTAGCTGCTGAGGAGGCCAAGTTGCATTGGACCAGTAGTAACAAAAATGATGAGCCATTGGGCAAACTTTGGATAGATCTGTTGCGCTATTTTGCACACGAATTTTGCTACAAGACTCAGATAGTGTCCGTGTCACGTGAGGACACAACGATTCCAAAAAATGAGAAGCAGTGGAATCGAAAGTTGTGTATTGAAGGTAGGTTAAATTGTTAGTACTAATAGTGATAATGATTGGAATTCAATAGGTTTCAAGGTGTATAAATCTTAATTAATTGCATAGATCCCATTATTCCCAAGTCAAATTTGGCACGTATCGTCACCAACAACAAAATTTGTGATTATATCATGGACCGAATCAAGTTTGCTGGCGTGTACTTTAACATTCCTCGTAAAGCGTCTGGACCGTTGTTCTACGGAATTTTCAATTCGTCTTCGGTCGACGAGAGCGATATATTTCGAACGAATCTGGAAGGGAGTAAAAAAGCTTCTGGAACAGCTACGCTGCAAAAGATGGTGCGTCAAATTCAAAAGGGTCCTTCTGGTGCTAATGCTGATCCTAATGCAGATTGGGAAGACGGCAAGAAACTTCGCCAGTTTCCGCACTTTGATAGTGAGGTACGAATGGCAAAAATTTGTGTGGGAAGCATATGTCAACCCTATGTGCATTGTGACGACATCAAACATTGCATGGATCTTCTGTATAAAAATGAGTATTACTATGATTTCAAACCGGAAAATTTTGGAGATGGAACGGTAACTTTTAATTATATTTCAAGTACAGTAATATCAGAAATTGCTGAATTTAGCCAGCTGAAACCTAATTACTATAATTGGTTGCTACTTATAGCCACCACCGGTAATTTGCAAATCTTGCGGGGTTGAGGGACATCTAAGAAACAATTGTCCGGAGGAAGCTATTCCTCCATTTTCACCGGTTGACTACCCTAGTCCACTGACTTTTAGTAGAATGAGTAATGCTATTTATCAAGTGTACGGTAAGTTATGCATTACAAAGCCAGCGTCCTTACAATTGTCTAAAAACACTTCTTGTAGTTGAAATTGCAGCCATTTTTTGCGCTAATATCTTACAGAAAGGGAAGCGCTGGACAGGAATGATGTCAATATCAGAACTAAAATTATGGATGAAGTTCGGAAGATTTTGTTACCGTGTTTTCCTTCCGTTTGTCTAACTTTGTTTGGATCCACATTCAATGGGTTTGGGATGCACTCTTCTGATGTAGACATCTGCTTAACTTTTAATGATATTATGGTACCACCTGACGTAAGCCAATTGAAGATTTAATTAATCACTGTTTAGGATATAATAGCTGCTAAATTTGGAGCTAAATAGGAATTTCTTTGTGATTTCTAGCAACGAGGAATCAAGTTTCTCCATGTTAATAGTGTACTGGAAAACATTGTGGAAGCCTTGAAGGTCTCCGGGAAGATGACCGACATATTGTCCATACCATCTGCGAAGGTGCCAATTGTGAAGTTTAGGAACATTGAATACAAACTAGAGGGGGACATTAGCTTGTACAACCGGTTATCTATTTTCAACACGGAGCTGTTAAGATTATACGTGGATATTGACAGTCGTGTTGCAGTAAGTTTATATGTACTTCAAAGTTAGTCGGATGTACAGATATTGTAGCCGAGATATTTAAACCTTGAATTATTGTTTTTTCCAGCAACTTGGACTATTTCTTAAAAAACTGGTCAAACTGTGTGATGTGGGTGATGCCTCGAAAGGAAGCCTATCCTCTTACAGTTATATACTCATGTTGATTCATTTTCTCCAAAATCACTCAGTTCCTGTTCTGCCAGTGCTGCAAGAGGTAAATGATACTGTGTATTTTTAATAAGTAAAAATATTATTATTCCAACAAATAGAAACAATTTCAAACGATTGTTTTATAGCTGCGAGTCCCCGGATCCCAATGTGCTATTGATCTGCAGTGTGATAATCATATTGTCAAATATAGTAAAGATCTGAAAAGAATTGTAAGTGATCGCCATTTTGACTAATTTCAATTTACCCCACTTATATGAAGTAAAAGTAAGTGAGTGATTTTTTGTAGGTACAAGTGTGGAGTGGGTACGGGAAGAATAAGGAGAGTGTTAGTCAGCTGTGGCTGTCGTTTTTAAACTACTACGTTGAGCATTTTGATACTGAAAAGTATGTTATAACGATTAGCCAGTCAGTCCCTCTTACTAGGTCGGCAAAGTCATGGTTTACTGATGCTATCGCTATTGAGGACCCCTTTGATAAAACCCACAACTTGGGTCTCGGTCTAACCCGAAGAAGTATGTTAGAATACTGAGAGTAATTGTTTATTCATCCAAGAAAAATATTTGAGAATGGAAAGTAATGTTAATATTTTTTACAATTTCTGCAGTGAGCGTTCATATCATCAGAACATTTCAAAAGTTTCGCATATTTTTTCACCGCTCCACCGACCATTTGCGGAATGAATTGAACTTCACGGTTAGTATTTGTATAATGTAATAGTTGACTTACATAAAAATTTAACAACAAAACATCAATAATAATATAAAAAAACTTTTTCATGCAGGATTACTACGTTGACGCTAGAAATGTGCGGGATGGTAATCCACCAATAGATCGTCAATGTCGATTGTGTAATCGGATTGGGCACTTTGCCCGGAGTTGCACTTATGTAAACAAACCAGAAGATGGGAGTAGGCGAGCGGATGATGACGACGGTAAAAGCAGTGGGCTTGATAGTGTGGATGAGATTTCACGAGAAACTGCTCAGCTAACTGTAACTAATGGGCCACACAAGGAGGAAGCACAAAATAAGGAAGTTTCAATGGAAAAAATGTCAGATAACAGTCCAGAGATAAAAAAGAATTCTTGGGAATCACCATCTAAGAATCCGTCCCATGTTCCACATCCAAAAAAGCTTCCATGGAATCCAAAGGTACAAAATGGAAAATTGTCAAAGCCACCTCAGGCAGTAGATGTATTGAAACCAGGAGCAAACTGTCCACCTACCGGTGTGAAACAACTGCAACCGCTTGTAATGGAAGCTAATAGAAAGGACAACTTTGACCCATCTGATGTAAAACCGGTGAAAGGTATTTTTAACAACTTTGCACGCTTGATTGTTGCAATTTTTATTTATTTGATTTTGATAAAAATGATCATCAACTCCAGTAATTTTTCTCTATTTAGAAGTCATGTTTTTTGGTGACATTGGTGGTGCAAATGCAGAAGGAGAACAAATAAAAGCGATGCTACAGAAGAACCAAGGGGTGACTTTTACCTTTGGTGTGGGAAATCAGCCTCAGCATCATCATCATATGGAGCAACGGCCTGTTTTTGACAGCGTTCCACCGCCGGAAGTAATGCAAAACAGTGGTGTTGGAAAAATGATTGGTCAGCCTCCACCAGGATTTTGCCCACCTGGTAATATTTACATTGCAAAGGTACCGCCTACAAACCCGGTACAATTTGTACCCGATCAAGGTCCAAGACCCATTGCAAACCCTGGGAATCAGCCATTCAATATGCAGCCAATTGCTATGCCGATTCCTACACCGCCCCCATCAGCACCTTGGCCCAATCAAGTTGCAATGCCTGTGCGTTTTCAACCGGTAATCCCAGTTGGGGCAATCCCATACGACGGTAGGCAGCCGATTAATGGCGAAAATCCGGAAAGACCAAGCGCTCCTCCGCACCACATGGCTGGTGGACCTGCGCAACCACCCCCAGGTTTTGCCCCTCTGCCAAATGTCACAGTTACTAATAACAACTGCATCCAGCCAAGCGAGATGATGCGAAACTATCCACCCCAATCATTTGCTAGAGTTCCGGCTATGAGTATGTACTCGGTTGCCCCAGTAGTACCCGTACCAGGGCTAGCATATCAAGCTGGGGTATCCAGACAGGCCATTTCCAGTCCTTCAGTGAGTGTTGCCGTTTCAGAGAGTATGGAGCAGGTGCTTGCATACAGACCAATGGCTGGGGAGGCTCCAATGCCACACGTAACAGTGCACTACGATGCAAATATGATTGCTGCGACAAGCCCAAATGTCCCCGGTATGATTGCACATCATCACATGAATAATCAGATTGCCCCCATTGCAGCTGGCTTTCACGCACAACAGCACCCAATTCCTGTGAACACACCAGTTCCAGTTGAACAACTTGAAAATGGGGAAGAAGTTGTTACTCAGGCCAGTTACGTAAAGATGCCTACAACTGGCGGTGGGGAACAGCTCTTCTACAGCGCAGACTATGCTCCCGGAAACATGGTAATTGGGAATGCATCAATTGCGTCTTTTGGACACCACGTAGATCCGATCATGAGAACATCACAAGCACATCAAAGTCCAGTTGTGAGTGCCCTGCAAATGCATCACTCTCAGCATCATCCAATGCAGATGCAAGGAGGACACTACCATCACGTCAGGCCATTCATGCCCATGAATCCCATGAACTTCCCCGCTGGATCCCATTATGCTTATCAGTCTCTTCCTGGTCCTCCTCCACAGCAGCAAGGGCTGCCGCCGCACGCCACCGACCACATGATGCCCGTTCATCATGGAGGGGAGCAGGTTAATCAGGTTGCGCCTCCTCCTTCAGCCCCAGCCCAGTTGGAAGCGAAACATGTCAAGTAAGTAGGTACCAATGTGCAAATCAGTCAAGGCATTCCAGTGATTTTGTGCTAAAACTGTAACTCTTGTATTCGATATCATCACAACAATTATATTAATTAAGTCTTTCCTTTACAAAAGGAGCCGTTTCTAGAGTCTCTTTAAAAATACAAGCAGGTAGAGGAAGTCTGCATTTCCACATTGCCCCGTCAAAATGGCACATGGTACCATGTAGATGTGTGATGGTCTCTCTCGCTCCTGTCAAATTTTAAAGATTCTTTGCAAGCGTTTAAAATACTTACTGTGTACTATGTAACCATTTTTGTTAGGTTAGTGAGTGTGAAAAACAATCTACAATCTACATACTATTGAGTAGCTGTTACAGTGCTACGCTACAATTTAAGTTGTCGTTTTAAACGTTTATTATGTAAATTGGTATTTGGTATTTATATTTAAAAATAGTGACCTGATACACAAGACTAATTGTTTGCAGTTTTTTTTTGCTGAGAAACCCCCTGAGCAGTAAAAACAATGGAACCCACGAAGCGTATAGAAGATAGTGCTTTTGGATAGTTGTTGCGAGTGTTTTAGGATCAATTGGTTTGGGCGCTACTCTTCTCAGCCCTGGAAATCTCTATTCAGTCGCCATTAGACATATGGACTAAAAGTTGTTATCATGTGCCCTACTGTGAATTAAAAAGGGCTGTTGCGTAGCTGATAAGTAGCGTAAGGATAGTCTTAAAAAAGGAGGTGGCGAGCTGTATAAAATATTTTTGTCATATCTATACGTAAACTTTTGACTAAAAATGAAATCTCCAGCAATGTAGGTACTCTTGTATTTTCGTTTGGAAAAAGTACAACTCATTTCTCTCGTCCCCTGTTTCCCTGATGTACATTAGTCTGGAACATGCCGTTCAAGTGTTACTATTTTAAGAAGTTGATATGAAAATTACAATTATAATGGTGTACTATTATAAAATGTCCTTTACTTTTACAGAAACCTGTTGCAGATAAATATTTGTAATTAAATTGGTAGCCCTTCTTGTAAGAAACATGAACTACTTTGTTATAAATACGTAAATATATATATATGAACTTGTTACTATTGTATAATGTAAAAACTCTTTCGTATTTTTTCTATTGTACTGACACAAAAAATGAATTTATATACGTACTGTTTTAGAAAGAAAATTTAAGACTTCTCCTGTTTACAGTGTTACTAAAATCTACTTGGAAACTATATTATCCTGTAATGTAAGTGAAACGGTCAGTCAGTGTTTATCATGTAAAAGAGATGGGAAATGAAATGATTTTTTACTCACAGTGATTTTTTGGTTGTACACGTTTGTACTTGTAGAACAATCTTTTTGTATATGGTCAGTTTACTTTTCTGAATTTTGATGTATCTTGTATAGTTCTTAGTTATACTGTATGGAACTGGTACTCTCGTTCATTGATTAATTCATGAGTTTTGTTCACGTTGATTAAACTAATAAAATGGAAAAAAAAGAGTTGGAAAATGGAAAAACGCAAGATCAAAAAATTGATTCTCATAATCTTAGTATGCCCCTCCAAAAAAATAATTCTCGTAGTGGCCCGTATTTTATTATTAGTTTATTCAGTTCATTATTTTTACACACAAAAAATTATCAGACTACTCCTAATTAACATGTAACAACAGTAATGGGTTTTTATCACTCTTCTCACCATTTTCGCTAAATATAAACACTGATAATCACATTGCTTAAAAATACAAGTTTCGCGTGTTTAAAAATTATAGCTCAAACTTTGTCCACCAGCCTCTGTTTTTGAAGTGGACCATAAAAGCCGAGCCGACTGCAGAGCTTTCGTGGTGGATAAATTGGATCGTACACACTTCCTACTCTCTCTGGGGTAGTCGCAGAGAGGAAAGTAGTACTGGTAGTAGAAGCATCAAGTTATTTTTTTTACAGTCTCTTTATCCATTTGGATGATAATCCCTCTAAAAGAATATTTTCTTAAATAATTACGATTTTTAAGCTACAAGCTTTACAGCTATTAGTACATCAATAACGGAAAGGATTGTAAACACAAATAAGTTTGAATCACATCGAAAATGACTTTGTATTTTATACGTATACTCAATATTTCCAGTTTTAAAATAAAAGTCGCAAGAACGTCTTCAGTTCAATCACAAAACATTTGGAGTAGACAATGGAATTTTTTTAAATCCATTTTTTAAGTTCAGCTCTCAAATCATGCAGAAATTCGCCATCCCAACTAATATAATTTCTTTTCCGGCAGAGTTGTTACATCTCGCCATTTTTATTAAAACTGCTAAATAAACTCACCATATAACTAAATTGCGTTTGATTATCCTTCTAAACTATACCAATTATTAATTTTTTGGTGGACACAGAACCAGGTATAAAAAGGAAAACTAGATTTTTCTGCAGTAGTAATTAATCGATTAATTATGAAAGGCACTCTGGATATATTTTTTTTACTTCGCGCTCACTCTCACTCACCACCACAAAAATTCTTATACACTTATAAAGTTAAAGAAAGTATCAAGAGATTGTTTTTCTTCTTTTTACATAAATACAAAAATAACACATTCAGAGTCATCCATTAGTTTAATAAATTTATGTTATGTACAGCTAAAATATTAATTTTGTTTATTTTGATGAAAAGTCAAGAAATGAAAAACAGTATCGCTCGCATATTATGCCACAGGCTCGAACCGTTAAATGTAATCCACCCATCTAAGAACTGGTGTGGTAGTTAGCTTATCTTCACACTAATGACAACACTCAATCTATAAACTTCAAGTTTTCGTCATTCCGCAATAAAAAGTCTTTTTCCATCAAATTTCATTATTCATTAGTACACTGTTTGTGATGCAATCCTTTCTTCTCTAAACAATTTTTTTTTCTTATACAGCAACAGCGCGAGTCTTTACACTCTAACGACTATTGACTATCTTTATAGTTGTACAGATATAGCTATGGGGGTACTTTCATCCGCCGTCCTCATTCTCGTTTTTAGTCTGGCAACTGATACAACCTTCAATTAACTAAAATTGACGTGTGTGATTTTCCATCTCTCCACA